>VYYI01000577.1:0-29002 GCA_021029175.1 Bilobella aurantiaca
ATACCATTTTGGATTAGCATAATGTATTTGACTCTTATCTTTACGATCACCTTAATTGTTCTCACTTATATGTGGCTTAGGCGGCCGCCAAATTTTCCTCCAGGTATTTGCAGAATGTACTAAATCTAATAACTTCTAACCTAATTACCGGAATTTGTAAATATTTATTACGTAAAATACTATATAAACTTTGCCATTATTAGGTCCTGTTGGACTACCGCTTATTGGGCCAATAAGAACGATGCCTCATTTAGCTTGTCAAAAAATAGCCGGTGAATACGGCCCAATTCTGGGTCTCAAATGTGGAAATAAATGGTATGCAGTAATGTTGTTCCAATATCACGTTTATGTATGTTTATTATATATAGTAGTATGATTCAACATCTTTGTTAAAAATATGCAAATGTTGTGCTAAATTCTAGGAGAGTTGTTTTGCATGAGGCGAAATTAATTCGAGAAGCGTTTGGCGATATCGCCGTTACCGGACGCAGAGTCGCTGAAGTTTTTAACTTTCTATTGGGCGATGAATACGGAATAGTTCAATCTTCTGGCGATGTTTGGTCAGATCAGAGGAAATTTGCCATAAGGACGCTTAGAGACTTTGGGTTCGGGAAGGCATCTATGGAAGAAATGATTTTGGATGAGGCCCAGGAGCTCGTTGATTGGTTGAAAAAGGAGGGCGGAGCTCCAGTAGAGCTTAAGCGACGCTTTAGTCTCGCGGTGGGAAACTCTTTCTGGCGAATCATCACCGGAGAACGGTACGAACACGACGATCCGGCATTGCTAAATATTTTGGACCAAGTCGAAAGGTAAACGCTAATGATATTGCTCTAAATGGGAAAAACATGTTTTGTTGGTACCTATACTGGCATACATTACCATAATTTTGAACGGCCATTTACATCTTTTATAAAATATTTTTGGTAACAGCTCGCAAAAAGAGGTGTTTACTTTTGCTACTCCATGGAAGAAGCTACTTCTTTTTAGTTTTCCAAGTATTGCAAAGATGTTTCCAACGTATTCTGGATGGAAGAGATTGGAAAACACTGCAAACTCAAGAGCTCAATTGTTTGAGAAAATCATCCAAGCTCATATTGAGACCTTTCAAGCAGGGAATCCCAGAGACTTTATTGATGTTTACTTGGAGCATATGCAAAGCGATCCGAAGGAAACTTCGGGATTAAATTCAACTAAAGGAGGTAAGCATTTCAATGTAATACAGCTTATTAACAAAAATTTGCTTCGAACCAACACTTCAATATTCCAACTAGTAAAATTACTAACACTGAATATTAAAATTTAATGGTTTTGTTATATTTATATAATAGCAGTTTTATTAGACAAACCCACGTCACCTCTGCCTAATTTTTCAAAAAGCTTAAAAAAATTAGCCGTTGTTTTAGCTATGTAGATAAACAATTTTTTTTTATAAAATCCTTCGGATAGAACTGTACTTTTATATCATATGCCCAGACATCTGTGGTGTGATTTAATTCAATGGTTATATATATTATCACAGACAAAATGAAAAAGGAATTTTTTACCCAAATTTTCCTATGCATATTGTCATGTTGTAGAGCATGTTTACTATTAGAACTGAAATTAACGCTAAAATTTGTCGCAGTAAATTCCCTACGATCTGTTATTTCGGACTTCTTTTTGGCTGGAACGGATACCACGGCAGTGACACTAATGTGGACGATTTTGTACCTGCTCAATTGTCCAGAAATACAGGAAAAGATGCAAGACGAATTAAGTACTAGTGCTGGCACCCGGCCGACAAATTTGCTTGCAGGACAGAAAAAAGTAACAATAACAAGTTTATTTATATATGCGGTAACTAACAAAAACGTTTTTGAAATCTAGTTTACCGTATTTGGAGTGCGTGATCATGGAGTCTCTGAGATGTTCTTCAATTGTACCAATGGGAATACCGCATGTGGTTCTTGAAGATATCAAGTTGGACGGATACAATATCCCAAAAGGCAGTGTAGTAGAAGCCAACTTGTACCATGTCCACCATGACCCACAAATTTGGGGTGACCCCAAAGCGTTTAGACCCGAACGATTTATGAACCCAGATGGAAGTTGCATGGGTCGCCATGAGTCACTCATGCCATTTTCTGTGGGACGACGTGTTTGCATGGGGGAGAATTTAGCACGTGACTCCTTGTTCATATTTACCGCCTTAATTGTTCAAAATTTTACAATTGTACTTCCGGATGGCGTTTCAGAAAAACCATCGATGACCATTGGAAGGCGACAGCTAACGCTGCAGCCAACAGAGTTCACAGTCAGCATGAAATTTAGGACTTAGCAAAAACTAAATTATAATCACTATGTGTCGTCTATTTTTTAAAGTATAATATTAATGAATGAATAATGTTTATAGTAAAGAGAACAATTTAAGATGGGGTTTGAAGATTTAAGCTAATATAACTCTGGTTTCAAAAGCACTGTGGCGTTTCCAAGCCACAGACGCCACTTTCTCCAGCACATCTTCCACGGCGCATCTTATTGTACATTGTACTACTAATAAAATAGTGACGGAAGCGTGCGTAAATGGGGCAGGAAGGGAGAGAGAGATTGTAGTCTGCAGGGAAATGTTTTCTCTAAGCTATGAGCTCAAGGCTCAATGACACTCAAGGCTATTTTAATTCCGTTCAGATTCTGGTGTCAAGGCAAAAGTATCTTGCCAGAGCTTTTCCTTCTTTCACCAATAATAAGAAATAAGTAATATATTTTTTATTTATTTTCCTGTCCTAAGAAGTGATTGCTTAAATATACACCCAAATTGCAATTAAAAGACAACGTTAATCAATTGGGGGTCTAGTAGTTAGTAACCAAATGAATGGTAGTGGGGGGATTGATTTGCATACAGACAAATTTTTTTGATCCGCTTTGAGCGGGTGGACGGAATATGCATCTCAAAGGCTATTTCCAATTCAGTAGGGAAGTATAAGTCGAGAAGAAAACATCTCCGAAGTTAGACTTCACTTCATGACCACTCAAAAGAATACCCGCACTCTAATGAACGCTATAGATGAGGTGATGGTCATCGATCTTAATTTAAATGTAAAAATAAATAATACTCGTGTCCTAGGATAAGTTTGGCTACTTAGTTTATTATAAAGTAGCCAAACAATCCCATATCATAGAAAAGAGGGATTTGAGATTTAAACGCCAGAATCTCCTATAGTTGCATGATCATGTTATAAGCATGTTAAGGGATAGAATAGCGTCACGCTTGACACTGGAGAAAAGGGTGTGGCTTGTTTGTTCGTTGGACTGTTTCGCGCCACTGATGGGTTTATATACCCTAGGTTATGATATAAGAATAAGTTTGCTGTAAGAAGTAGTAACTGTTTTGACATTGGACACGGAAGGACAGACTTTGTGTCTCCATTTTGTAATTAAAAAGTAATTGGTTTAGTTTGAATAAAGATAATTGACTCATTGACAAAGTCAGTAGAGTTCATTGATTAGACCACGTTAGAGTTAACAGTAATCCGTTCGGACCCCTCATCACGATTAGCAGTCTTTCAGCTCCGACGCTTGGAAGTGACCTTTAGACGGGTAGCCTTTCGGTGCTTCTTTGGATATTCTCTTGGACCGGATATCCAACAGTATTATATTATATTTCAAAACTAGTTCTTCAAAAAATTTACGCCTCCTTTATCTATACATATTAAGTTTCTCTGCTTATTTTATTCATTTACATAAGACACTGCAGAAAACTCTTTGCATTTCTTTATTCATTGAGTCAATAGCCTAATGATCCGTTTCCTGCCATTGTTTTGTATGGCTCGTTATATATTGTATAACCGTCAAAAACAAAAGCCAAAATTGCGCAATTAAGTTAGCAATATCGTAATTAACTTTATCATATGAGATGGTATAAGGTTCCAAACTTGTAGTCAGTCGCAGTATTCGTTTCAGTAAATATGATTAAAAAGTTTCGACTCAATTTCTTTGAGCTTTGCAATTGCAACTACAAAAATATCATCTCCGCTTTAGTAATTAGGCTTTTATTCCTGATACAAATCTAATTTTATTTAGAGTCCTCATCAGAACGCTTGAGACAAACTACCGGATTTGAGTACTGCCATGTAATATTAACAGAGAATATAACGCCCGAGTCAGCCAATGTTCCAGCCCCGTTTAATCTAATTCGAAATTTGCCGCTAATGAGGATATCTCCTTTGGCCAACATTTCAACTATCGCTTATTTATCTTCACTTTTAAAATTAAAATGGTACGACCGCCGTCAAAATGGTCAACTTTTCTATTTTGCAAACTTGCCAACTACGAACTATTGCAGTACCTTGCGACTACTAGAATGGATGCTAGAATGCGACTATCGTCACACCAGAGCTGCATGTTACGGTAGATATACTTACCATGTATGGGAATCATTTCAACATTATTTTATTCGCGAAAATTTTCAACTCAGCTCTTGTGTAAGTTCAGGAGATTTCCAGCTTCATATATTGTCAAGCTTTAGTACTCACGAAATTATTCTTCACGGAAAGCTAATCAAAATTATCAGTAAACAAACTACTTGCCGGATGTCGCTGCGTTCGGAATTTGAAACGCCCACTTTCTTAGGTATACAAGTACAAAACAAGAGAAGCACATTTACTCTTAGGAGCATATTGGACAAGCAATGCGAAATCATATTTTTCAGGCGTTGTAGTAAACACTGGTACTACAAAAGTGGTTCAAGTAACGCAGTTGAAGGCTTTACAATTACTGGGCAAACCATGTACAGCAACTACGGTTTAGCAAAGCAGCTTCCGGTATTTGTACAGGAGATGGAATTGGTGTTGGGCTCACGTACAACTGAAAAAGAAAACATAACTGATTTACTCAGCTTAAAATTTGTAGGCCTAGAAGCAAGCATTAAATTGCCTTCGTCTTTCATCATGCCATCAATATACCCGCATCTGGAAAATCCAGGATATTTTTCAGTGCCACCTTACAGCATGTTTTATCCGCACGCAGAAAAATATTTAAATTTTATAACCTGTGCGGGGAGAAGTGAATATCTTTCATTTTCAAGTTTTTATGATCCATTCTCGATATATTTGAGAATTTGCATGCTTTCAACAGTTATGGCTCTTGCTGTCTCATTCTGCACGGCTAAATTCCTACTGTCGTTGAGGGCAGATCCGGTAATGATTCTCCTCAAAATGATTTTAGAGCAAGACATAAATATTCGGGCAAAATTCACAAATATTTTGGGAATAAAACCTTTCTTTGCACTTTTACTTCTGTCCTGCATGATTCTGACGAGCTTATATCGTGGAGAAATAACAAAAAATTTAACTTGGCCACTCCCTACTTCAAAACTTAGCTCAGTTTATGAAAGCGTTTCAAAACAATATAAAATATTAATTCCAGTCTACGATTTTGCCATTGCTCCACCTCAAATTTTTTCTGATAAGTGGACGAAATGGTCGTACATGAGAAGAGACTTGAAGAAAAGCAACTTAGTAAAAGCACTTTGCATTTACATTGGCATACCATACTATGTCAAAAAGAACCTCGATCACTTTGAAAAAAAATTCCCAAAAATGCTCTTGGAAAGTTTGAAACCAATTCGTAACCATTACCCCAACGGAACTTTGGAGTTTGAACCAGAAATACTAAAATGTTTGGATACAATTTATGTAGGCTTACCGCTTGAGCTGGATACCATGATTGTTAAGTTAGCTAAAAGAGTAATTCAAGTAGAAGCCAGGATTTGTATTATGGCGTCGACGAGTATATCCCGCACAGATTGTTTTGGATTATGGGTTCAACGCTACCAGATCGCACTAACCAAATGCACCGAACGTTTGTTCAGTTGCAAGAATCTGGGATTATTTACTTTCAAAATGAGGGAGCGACATCAAAAGTTGGTATACTAAAAGCAGAAAGAGACAAATTAATGGCTATTCAGAACCTGTGTAAGAAAAATGTAAAGAAGCTAGACTTTGGAAGCGGAATACTATCAGGAATATTTGCTTTGTATGCTGCGTTGATTTTTCTTTGTACCATTACTATTTTTTGTGAGACTTATTTACTTTTCTGTAACTTGTACTTCTATATTAATCGACCTTAGATCGGCGGAGTAGGTGTTGAGGTAATAGCGTCTGACCCATTTCTAAAACACTATGGGTTCAAATACCAAGAGCGGTCGTAAATTTTTTTGGTATTAATTTCCTCTTTTAAGATGTTACCTTGTGAGTACTTAAATTTTCGCGGATAGGCTGCACAATTGTGAACAATATGAAACTAATGGGATAAAGTTGTTTTTTCTAATTATCGGAACTCTCATGACGATTCTTGTATGCATACATACAATACCTACCCAATACATACATTTCTAACCACTTCTTGTCCCTGCCCTCTCCCAACATGTTGACAACCCGCTAAGCGGAAATTTTAAAATTCGGACTCTAAAGCATTCCCACTTTGTGGCTGAGAAGAATGTTAGTGTTGCTGCTATAATTAGTACTTTATAGGCAATGAGAGAGAGAGAGAGAAGCATTGTTATCATCAGCCGGAGTGGATTAAGACCCACGCGTGGTAGCATAGCATTTTATTTTGCCGTAGATTAAGAAAAATCTTTCCAAAAATGTGACACATATAACACCAATATATTGTTTTGAAGATTTATGACTATACTTCTTTACGCGATACTCTAAAATATAATAAGTTTGGTTCGGCTTGTAATATATTTATTAGTAAAATAAAACCATATAAATAAATTTAATTCTCTTTGCTTTAGACATTTTATTTAACTAGTAAAATACCGTCCAACCACAGAGGAATTTTTTTAACTTTTTAACTTCAGAGGAACACTGCTGTGCAGCATTTATTTGCTCCCCTATTTCATTTTTTTTTCAATAAATTATTTTGTATTTTTAATGCCTATCTGTTGGAAGAATGGTGAAAGAGTTTTTGAGCAACTTTTAGGCACAGACAGCAGATAAGTCGAATTAAACAAAAATGACTAATATTAATTAAGCAGATTATTGACATTTTAATGAACCGGGTTTCAAAGCGGCAGAAGTTTTAACAAAAAATGGAATTGTATTTAAGACTCTTACTTAATACCTCATATGCAATGTACAGTAGATACGATGGTCATTTTGTAAACAAATAAAACTTATTCTAAGATCTATTGCGCGCAGTTATAGAATCCACGACGGTATTATTTCCAAATTTTAATAGACATTTGCTGAATTTTGTATTTTGAAATAACCTATTTAAAATTTAAAAATATTGTGCAAAACCAGCCGCCTCTCAGTTTTATTTTTGTAACTCGGTTCAAGTGTCCTAGATTTTTGAAATCGTGCGCATAAACATTATTTCCAACACCAACACCAATAACTTTTCTAAGATTTATTTTTCGCTTGATATATTGCAATTTTATGCCATTGTAAACATGATGGCCCCAAGAAGTTACGAATTTTGGCAGCCGTTTCTGTAATTTCTGTCCATTGGGATTGTAAATTTGTTTCCATATAAATTTCGACTAATAAATTAGATTCGCTAGCACATAGTATCAATCTGGTTCATGAGGAATTTAGTTTAACATTAATTGGACAGCAAATTTGGCCCAACAACAAAAGTTACCTCGCTACATTTTGTTTTCTTGCAAAAAAAAATTGAGCTTTCCCTTACCAAACATTATATTCACTGTTGTTTTATTGCGTTCTTATTATATTGCAAGACAATGTCTAGTTTCATTGTCAGCGTGAGTAATATTGGGTACTAGTAAATAAAATTAACATTAAACAAAAGTTATAATAGACCATATTGCATTGAACCAAATCCACAGTAGATCAAATTCCATTAGACCACAATTAAAATGGACCAATCACATTGGATCAAATTGCTTTTGACCAAATTGATCGGACATGGAACCGCAGCAGGTCCCCTGTCATTCTAAGAGTAAAAAATTCCAAAAATCAAACAAAACTCCTTTTGCACTCAGCTTAAGAGATGGTGAACCGCTTTATAATTACCTTAATTTTTTTGCAAATAACAAAATGGGGAGCCCAGAAATTAAAAGAAATATCCTCCTGTCCTGGGACGGGCTATTTCGACTAGTGATAAAATAATTCTCATAATATTTGAATGACTCTCGTAAATGTATGTAATTGAAATTCCCAAGTTTCAGCATTCTAGTGACAGTTTCAGACGTCCAATTTTTCGTTGTCGTTAAGTGGTGTCAAATTGTTTCTGTTTAGGTAGGGGCGTGGCGTTTTTGGCTTGACTCTACTAAAATCCCAGAAAATCTCCAAGGAATCAATAAACTAAAAAAAGAGCAGATTTTTACAAACATAAGGTGTAATAATTTTGACAGCAAGTGCCAACAAATGTTTTTAAGTATGAACCTATATATATACATACCAAAATTGCGACAACAATCAGGACGCCCACGGCGATAATAATCACAGTAAGTACGATTGAATCCATTTCACCTATTCAGAACTTCTTGAAGCTTTTAGAATTCAGTTGAACTAATCCCAATCAGCGGATTCTTTTTTAAATTAAAAAAAACTCTTAAATTTTTTTTAACAAAGTCCAATATTGCTGTGCACAAAGAAATCCAAACAGGAATAACTTTCCCATAGCCTTTTAATTTACTTGTATGCAAATGACTCTGGGAACCAAACGGGTCTGGTTTCTGAGGACGACACACTCGGGGTCAAATGAGATTAGACTAACAAGATCATTGTCTTCAGCTCATTTTAAGTTGCAAGAAACATGGAAATCAAATTAAAAGGTTTTGATGACACTATATACCTCTGAGAAGAAATTCACAGATTCTACAATAGGTTTCAAAGACGCGTACTATCCACACAAAGCGTCACTATTGTTGATCCAGCAACATATTTCTCTCTAAGTTGTAGTGCAAAACTTCTTATACAAATGGACTACGTTTGAAGCTGCTGGAACAACTCAAATCTCAAATGAAATACTCCAAATACTTCTCAATGAAATATATAACGTTATAAATTTCTTTCAAAATCTTGTGTTCAGTAAAATATCCACAAGAAACTGAGGCTATAAATAACCAATTCCTTAAAAGATTGGTGTTGCATTATTTTAAAAACTAAACAATTTAAACTAAATTAGGAATAGGAAATTTGTGTAGGATATCGGGCACCGAACCCTAATTCATTTTCATTTTGGGACGTTTTGAAAGTTAAACACAAATGAGGTCAGTGGAGTCTAAGGGTATAGTAAACTGCCACCTCGGTTGCAGCAAACTGCCACCTTAGGTGGTAGCAAACTGTCACCTTGGTGGTAGCTAACTGCCACCTTATCACGTGGTTTGGGACTCCCGGATAGTTAACAATGGTTGCATAGCCACCGGTTGTGTTAACCCTTTTGGATTTATCACTTTGCTCAGCAATATGCTGACGCGGTATGAGCGTGGTTTCTCATTTTTCTGTGAGTCCTAACACGTGACTTGAAGGTGGCAGTTAGCTTAAGAAGTCTTTAAGACTAAATAAGTTCATTATAATTTTTATAATTTGTACTTGATTTTTACTAATATTTAGTTTACATTAGATGATGTAGATTGCAAAAGAAATAGAACAGGGCCTTCTCAAAGTCAGTAAAATTTCTTTCTAACGCAAACTTCCCTTTTTCTACCATCTCAAAACAGAATTCATGAAGCAGAATTTTTGAAACAAAATGTGTCTTGTGACAGTTTGCATTTTACAACCTAATATTTTGGAATCCTACTTTAATACTGTCTTGATGTTGAGTTGAAAGAATTAAGGCGGATCATCTCCTCAAAACCAAAGACCCACAATCCGCGATCTACTTGAGCTTGTTTTTATTATAATTTATATTTCTGTCACTTGATTCTCACTGGCATGTGCAAGATCAGAGAACTTACAAATGATGAACCTTCACATGACACCTCTCGAATGAAGGCCAAAATAATGATCAGAGAACTTATACTTGATATTAACTTGACTTGTACTTGACATCAGAAATGTACGAGTTCGGAATTTTTATAGCCAGAATAACCATTTTGCAAATTTCCACTAGCTGAAATTCTTATTTACCTCGATTATTTCCATTTTTGTTTCTTCAAATATTGGCTGTAAAGACAGGCAGCGTTGAACGGGCAACAAATGTAGTTGGTGCCTTGAATTTACATCTGATTTAAAATTGGGAGGCAGGGAGGGATGCGTTACGGTTATCTAGCAAGGGAAGTTTAAGTCCCAACATAAGCATTATTATTATTATTACACTATTATTTAATAAAACCAAATGGCATGAGTCGTAGTCCGGCAGCACAGCGCATGTGCCAGAAAGAGGCAAGGGCAAGAAGGAGGGGAGGGTAAAGCGGAGGGAGGGGATGAGATAAGTGGTGTTCAGGGGTGTCCCTAATTTGCTGAAGATCCTGACGATTCTGACTAAACAAATTTAATCTGAAAAATTCATTAAAAATTTGGTTTCAAGATACGCTAAATCCATGAAATTGAAATGGCCCAAAAACTAGTTTTACATCGAAAAATATTTGCATCTATTATTCAAAAAATATTTCTCAGCAAGCATTTTTTACACAAACTCTCACTGCTATATAAATATATTATTACTTATTATTACTACATTGCAGATACATATTAGTTTTCAGCGTTTCAGCGGTATTCTACAGTATAATTATAATTGTACCGTGAATTTGACCATGATCCGTATACAGAGTTGGTTATTCTTGGGTTAGATCTCCGTCTTTCTGGCACCGGCACTCCAGAATTTGTCCCTTTTCCCAAATTTTGCAGTTTCAGTCACAGATCCCGGTAAACTTTGCCCAAGCGTTTCCGGTAAAAATGAGGAGCAAATTACCCCGACAATTGAAATAATTAGCATGCATATGAAAGGAGCTCCGTAGAAATATGTTCTCTAAACAAAGATCAAATCTTGCATTAACCTTGTAATATATTGCGATCATATTTTTTTTGGGAAAGAATTTTCATGGAGTATTACAAATATAATTGTGAATCTTTCTGAAAACAAATTTTGCCTTACAGAGTATACAACAGTTGCGTTGAGGAGTCCCATAACGGAAGCTGTTGTTGAACATAGGGCACTTCCAGTCACACGCAACGGAGTAGGAAACAGCTCTGCAATTTGTACATGCTGCACAAATATTGCCATTGATGCACCAAAACTGGACAACAAATAATGACAAATGATGAAGTTGCGAGTAAAACATGTGTTGGTTACCACAAATTTATACACATTCTTTGAGTTAATGTGTCTAATACAAGTTGCCAAATCTTATTATGTCCATCTTGCTTACTTTGCAATTATTGCAAAAAATAGGCGTGATGAGTTGAGATCCTCCGGAAGAAAAGCGGCCATGGCACATGAACCAGCAACGAGAAGGCCAAGTAGCACTGGCGTCCACCTCCTTCCTAAATGCTCAATAGCGTATCCAGCAATAAATGCTCCAGGTATTTGCGTTATGGCGATAATAAAATAAATCAAGTATTGGTTTCCATTAAGGTATTGTGCAATTAAAGTTAGCTGGTTGCAAAGCATTGAGCTACAGGAGCTGTAGTAAATATAAACGAATGTATTATCATGTTATTAATAGTCATAATATCATATTAATTGATTTATCATGGTGCTTTTTTCAAATAACTATTTTTCCCTTACACTGCACAGATAATGCAGATCGATATTTTTGCAATGCTGCGTGAACTAAACAGGGCAAGGATTCCGAATTTTCTAGAATCGTTTTTGATTTTCATTTGAAGTAACAGACGATCAACTTCAAATTCTGGATTTCGTGATACACCATTTACTTTTGCTATGGTTTTCAGCGTGATCGAGGCTTTGTAAATTCTTCCTTTGCTCAGGAGCCATCGTGGTGATTCAGGAATAACAATGAACAAAATAAACAAAAGGAAACCTGGTGTGGTTACTCCAAGACATAACGGGAACCAGTCTCTTACAATGGCAGTAATTCCGCTAAATATTATTAATAAACGTTATTATTTTACAAACTTTATACAATATAAAATATCAGTGCGTAATCGAATGATGGGAGGCTCGTAAATAATACCTTTGAACTTCATTTTAGTCTAATGGTTAGTCGTCGATAACTCAAAAACTAACTAGTTGGGAAAAACTCAAAAGGCGTCTTACGGTAATACGGCCATTCCAAGTAATAGCGCTAACCAATTGACAGTGTAAATCCAGGACCGATAATCTATCAAAAAATGTTAGAAAATTAACCTTCAACAAATATTATAAAATAGTATTTCAAATTGAAAAAGAGCTTCGCGGATTCGATAAGTTTTTTAGTTAATTAAGTTTAAGCAAATTCGTCAATGACTATTACATTATTAGCAGGTAAACAAATACTCGCGGGAAAATTATTAAAGGCCTCTTGAAGCTCTATCACTGAATTGTCCATTTCAAGTATCTTATGGATATACAGTTAAGATATTTTCTTTATTGAAATTTTTAATTTACCATTAAATAGCTCAAAACAAAGTCTAATTCTTTAACTCTTATAAAACAATAATAAGAATTAAGTTTAAAGCCAATACATATAAATCTCATTTTCAAAATTTTAAGTCTTGTTCATTGTTAATAACAATTAACAAAATGGATTCAGATTTTAGGACTTTAAATTTCATAAATTTATATCACCCACCCACTAAACAAAACTGCAAGATTTTATTTGCAGTTCGAGTTTTCACTCAAGCTACATTGCCTCGGCCCATGCTCCACAGCTTCTATTCAATGAAAACTGCCAGGAATTACATGGTAAAATAGGGCCCTGAGATTGACCACGGCTCAATCACCGCCAACCGCCTTTTTTATAATAGTAATTTCATATATTTTGCTTTTTTGATATTACCATTTGCCGATAGTTCAGCTAACAGGAGTGGCGGTAACGCAAAGATCATTGGATATCCTACAGCAGACAAGAAAGTAGTTCCCAAATACAGTGGGTAGAATTGAGTCACAAAAGCAGATATAGTAGAACTAGTTATGTAGAAGACGACAGATGAAATCAAAATCGGTTTTCTTCCAAATCTAAAAGGGTTGATTCCAAAAAGAAGTTTTACATGTACTGAATGGTATTTCTAATGTATTACACATCTGTTAGCTGGCCAAGTACTATGTTGCCTACTAGAAATCCGAACGAAGAGGCAGTGAGTGCTCCAGTAGCGTAGTAATCTCGGGAACAAACCCAGGCATTATCCGTAACAATAGTGCTATCAAACTCGGAGATATCAAATACCCATCCATGCTGACATTGAACTATTGTCTTATTGAAATCATCAGTATAGTTGAACATTGTGCAGCTACTGAACCTCTCCATGCCACCTGAATCTATCTCCCTGTGAAAGCAATTTTAAAATAAAAAAAACAGTCATTTTATTTATGAAAACTATTTAAGGTTACTTTGGTATATATTTGTATTTCCATTCTTCCAAGGCTTTGTTTTCAAGGTGGAAACCAGGACTACAAAAGTGTTCTGGAATAAACAAGCTGTAAATATTGGTAAAATATACAATTGACAACATGAATGTCAACGGAACCACGCAACCGTAGAGAATCCATTTTTGATATCTTCGTCGAGATCCGACGAAATCCAGAACGTCATCAAACGTTGTCTCCTTCGATATCTGCTTATACCAAAAAGAATTCAACATAATAATTGTTTCATGAATAATTAGATTACTACATCATAATAGCATTTGTACTGGTGAATAAAGTAAAATACAATAAAATTTAGCACTTCCCAATTACTTGTATAACTATTACTTCCAATCCTAAACTAAACTAAATTTGCAAATAAGATGGAGAGCAATGCATTTCTATTTTAAATAGAATGCATTGATAAATACTTACTGAAGTTTTATGATGTATCAGTGATGTTTTTTCCTCGTCCGGACTGCTGTTTTCGTTTTGACAATTCATTTTAGCAAATGAAGCACTCGAAGCCTGGTTGCATACATAAAATACTATCAGTTAGATTTGGGCTATTCTGAGATATGCTTGGATATTTGTTTAATAAAATTCAAACTAGGAGCACCATTGAACCCAGTGAACCCACTTTATCTCACTTATCAGTCAGCAGTGTTATTTTTGTTTGGCAAGAAAACTTGTGGTTATAGAGAAACATGCTTCATGATACTTCAGATCAAGAAAAAACCTGCAGAAAGCAATAATGGAATTAGCTATAGGAGTACAGAATTTCACCAAAATATATAAATGTTAACTTTTTTCATGATTTGCGACAACCCCTGCAGGCGTTAGCAAATGGGACTCGAGGGCTTGCTCTGGACACCCACGGGGGGGGGGGGGGGGGGGGAGGGGGGGGGGGCTCTGCTAGCCGTAAACGTTATATTCACCAAATACAAAATCTAAAGCCATCGACTTCAAATACACATCTGCATATCTAATTCGAAGCAATTCTCCCTAACAATCGTGAATATATGCCAACTAAACTAAGGATTAGTTTAAAACTAACATGAGAAGTATGAGACAATTGGAAAATAATCTTCAATCTTCAAATATTACTTTAAATAAATCAAGAAGTGGAATGCGGAATGAGATAGGAACTTTGCATGGAGAACTTTTCTGATCGTGAAAAATTTAATTTATGGAGAAGAGTGGTGGCGGTTGAGGGGAAGCACGGTTACACGAAATGTCTCAAATTCCTAATTATGTTATTACATTGGATATTGACATCAAATTACAAACAAAAAATTCTCAAATTAATTAAGTAGGACAGGAAAGCACCACCAAGGACGGACTTTTTAGCTAGTGTTTAATAATTCTTGTAAAAATAATTCCTTTTATTAATTTAATTAATATATATATATCAAACGCAGTGGTATTATGTCGTCGGGCATCCACTGCACCAGGTTTTTTTGTATCATTCACCCTATCATTTAGAAGACTATATGACAGAATTATAGTCAATGTTAGTATACTCCGACGGGTGAAACTTGTTTTTACGAGTTAATTTCATAAATGGTACTAATTTAATGTTTTTTTTTATTTCAGTTCGAATTCCAATTTTTTTTTATTATATCAGGTGGAATTGCAGATATTGTACAGAGTACTTGTAGTTTAATTAAATAAGTAGTCAGATACAGTATTATAAAAGAATATCTATACGTATTATTATTACGTGTAGATACTCCTTAGTTCAACTCAGGCTTTGTTTGGCACAACATGCTGTTGTTCATAAAAACCATGTTTCATCACTATATAATACATGAAGCCTTTATATAAGTTGATCACGCCTTGCTACCATTTTTTAAATAAACAAATCTCGTCTAGCTGGAGTCGGAGATATTTAAGCGAAAATGGATCCATCGTGTTATCGAAGCCTGAGATGCTAAATAATTTCTTCATATCTCGTGTTGTAAATAATGCTTGCGTTATTAGTCTCTATATACTATTCGCGATACTCGCGCTTTCCAAACAGCCACTTTAATTTTTTTTTATTAGTTTTTTTTAAACCGACTCGTTATTATTGCAAAGCGAAATATTCACAAAAAGACTTTTGATGACACTAGAATAATAGAAATGTACAAAAAACATTTAGGTGAAGCAAAATGTTGCATAATACTCTTCGGAACACCAAGTTAGTAGCTATTTCTAAGAAAAACATGGGAACGAATGTGATACAGAAAGTTAACCATTAAAAATAAATGCAATAAATGTGTTATGCATATTACAAAAATTTACTGCAATATCAACTACCACAAAACAAAATCAAGTAATTATTGTGTGTGCCTATTACATGACATACATTTTTTTCTTCTAAGAAATCGATGGCATATGATAACCTACTCTGAAAATTATCCCATGTCTTTATATGTACTGAAAAATAAATAAAGGTATTAGTCTAGTTCAATATATTTCCCGGGGTAATTTTTTTTTACAGAAAATGATAATAGGACAAATATCATAGAATTAATTAATCAAAATGTTAGGAGTGCGTCAACAGTGAGCTCAAATATAATGCTCAGATAAGTTACTTTTGTACTCTGCTTTATGGTGTAAAAACGCCTAACTTGCACACCAATGGGACGCAAACTGCGAATTGAAGCTCGTACACAGTTGTCACTGCCAACCACTGCGCATGACTTGTTCATAGTAAGAAGAAATTCAAATGAGGCTGAATGAACATGACCAGCGATGGAACAGCTGCTTAAGCCAAATACCGCATGGATAAACACAAGGATGAGAACAACGGCGTACTCGACAGGACGCACGATAAAAAGCGTACGAATAGCTACGTAGAATCTTCTGACCCATAGAAATACCTGTAGTAGAACCAGAAGTGGCGTTGACTGATGGGCGTATCGGGCATTGAATGAAATATTCACGAGTGATATATATCTGTATAAGCGTAATAAGTCTTCCGTATTTAAGTCCCTGCATCAAATATTAAAAAATTATTCCCCTAGCTTACAATGTATACTACCTAAACGAACAAGCCCGGGACAGGGGTACCCTTAAGGGCTTGATTTGTAATTTTAACCTTCAAGCTTATTCTTCGCTATTCTTTCAATTTTTATGGTTCTCTCTTTGAAAAACTTTGCTTAACTGAAAAAAAAAAATTCGGCCAAAAGACATAAAAGGTGGCTTCCCGAAAGGTTACTCCTTTTCTAGGACGGACTAGTTGGGCTAGTCCACATAAAACGAAATCAAAGCGGTTGAGTTCGAATCCCTAATACTAGTCGTCTTCACTAATAAGCTGGCAATTGCGGTAAATTTGAAAGAAATACCAAAAAATGCTTGGGAGAGTCCAATTGTGGTCATGCACTCATCGGTGTCTCATATATAGGAAGTTTTGAAAACAAAGAGGTTACCTGAATGGTAGTTCTCTCAGGGCCCTCGTAGTCATGAGAACGTACATTAGAAGGAGATATAGTGTTTGGGCAATGTAGGAAGCGGAGATTAGGTGCAAATAGCTTTCGAGGAGGGCCTCGGCAATTCCCACCATTTTATGATTGTCCAATACTGCGGCAAAGAGGTATTTCGAAATTGGCTTTGTGAGGGCGGAATAGATAGCAAGGGTTTGTTGCAGAACTGAAATAGCAATATATATTTTCAGAATCCTGTTGACCGCCTTCCAAAGTAAATGAAAACTTGGAGCCAGATCTGTTTTACATGTATTAAAGCTTGTTTTAATCAAAAACAAAAAATGAATTTGAATTAAGTTCCTTATTCCTCTTCTATGAAGTCAGCAAATTTGGATAACTCATTGAAAGAGAATTTTGAATTTTGAATTTTGAAGAGAATTTTTAGGTACAGCCCGATGGCTGTACCTAAAAATACCATTCTCACATTACTAGTTCGAGACGGCCAACAGTGAAAACTAGTAAAATCGCAGGCAAACCAAAAAAAAGCTTACGAAAGTTTAGTAAAAATGTAAAATCGATTCAAAATTTAATTATGATTAAAGGATGGTACACAAATAGGATTTAATAGATACAATTGATTGAAACATCTCTTAAAGACAAGTTTGTAGTAGAAGTAAGTGGCGCAGAATTTAAATTGCTAATGAACGGTTAAGTTGCTTCAAAGTTAGTCTAATTTCAGACTATTTGCATTCTATGTTGCATCACGGCGCCTCTAAAATTTACGAAATTGTCTTTAGCAACTATACGTTTCAACCTGTTATAGAAATGAAATTCGTTGTGACCACTTGCGCATGAGATTTGTCTGTTCTCTTCTCCAATCAAGGAGCCTTAGGTCATACTCACCAGCGCTTTCGTCAGTAATAGGCATTGTCTTTAATTACACAAAATTAAATATACAAAAAAGGCGTGCTGCTCCTCCTGTCCTATGACGAGTTTGTTTCGCTAATTAAAACTAATACGGCAAATTTTACTTAAGACACACCATAGCAACTTGTCCTAAGGACCAGAAGCCTCAGCGTTGCAAAATTCATGTCCTAGGGTGACTTTATTAGCCTTTACAGCTGAAGAGTTTTTTTTTCAGGAAACTTTAGTAGCAGAATACTGAAATTTGTAGTTTGTAATGTACGAGTATAAAAGGTCCAACCTTTTTCAATAAAAGTGTAAATGTATTTGTACTAAACATAAAAAATGAAAAAGAAATTGAGCAAGATGGCCGAATGAAAACTATTTATAGTTCTACATATTGTGCACCCAATTCCCAAAGAGTACATGCGTGCCCTTACAAATGTGTTCGTAATTCATTCGGGCAAGGGCAATATCGTAGCCTGGAAATATAATGAATAAACTATTATATGCACACACAAAAGTTACACAACCACCATCGACATATTGCTTTACGTTTCATTTCTTTTCGTTTTAGTTGAAAATCTTTTTGTTCCGTGACTATCCCTAGCCTATTAGTCGCAATGGTGCAAGTACGAGCTCGATAGGCCGTAAAATAACCATACACTTACCTTCCATAAGATGTTGCAGGCGAAAAAACTGGTTTGCAAAATATACCGTTTCATCTTTGTTGTAGTATACAACTGTGTCGGATATAATATAGAGGATAAGAACGACGATGCGACGAATGAGAAGCATACTGTCGGTGGCATCTAAGTGGAGGTAACCTGAAGTGTGCTGGACCAATCGCAGTGCAAGGAATGCTAGTCGCACGCAAGCGTAGACTCTGACGAGGGTTTTAATACAATAGCGAACATGCCCTCCCATCTTTTTCTTTGTGCATTCTAACATCGTGTATGTTTCCAATGATTTGTGCATCTCGAAAGGAGTAAAGAACAAAATTGAGCTGATATTGACAAGGGAAGTGAAAAGGTTGAGTTTCATTTTTAAATTTAGTTTAAATACAATAGTTTTGGAGTAAATTTCAAAATTTTGGAAATAAACTAGAATATTTCTCTTCTTTCTAGAGCCCAACAATGCATGCATGGCACCTCTGCTTTGCCTTTTAACTTTTTCAATCTTGTTCAAAATTTAGCAGAAACGTAAATAAACAAATGGGGGGTTTATGTAATCAAGTAAAATAATTATGTGACGGTGTCATTTTACCGCTAGTGGAGGCTAAATAAGTTATTTCCGAGAATGCATTACCTTTTATCTCTAAGACTTTCCTTCCACAAAGTCAATATTTAAAAATTTAGAAAACTTGAAACTAGTTGATGCGGGCTACTTAAAAAAGTTGTGTAACATGTCAGCGAGATGTCAATTTTTTCAGTTAATTTTTTAATTTCTTTAAACGCTTAGAATGTTTCGAATTGTTTAAGCGTGCCGAATAAATAAGCTGAGGCTTAATGCTTCAGAATTAGAAACGACTATGAACCCAGGCCACTGGTAGGCTGACATGGTGGAAATAATATGAAGAAAAAATCGCGTCCGTTGAACATATCCATCTTTTATTCATAAATTCTCTTTTCACCGTAGCCGATCATTGGAGATAGGAGATTAGAAGTGAGAGAGGTTGCCTTCAATCGTTGGTATATTTAGGTTAATTAACATAAGAAATGGGTTATCCCTATGATAATCTCTAATGGGATTTTCTATGACGTGAAGCGGCCCCTAGTGAGCAGGAGGTTACCAAGAAAATGCATTTTCTTTCAGTAAATGATATTGTAATTTTAATATATATGTATAGTCATACACATGCGTACACATAGGCTCCCGTCCCTTCACTTTCTGCATTGGACCATCGTGTTTATTTGCTACAAACTACATCTCGAGTAAACAACAAAATTAAGTTCCAATTGAAAAGGGAAGTAAACTCATTTTACAGTTTTACATTTTTTTTTTTTTGGAAATTTAGAGAAATTTTAGACCTTTGCCTTTTATCTGCAATTGCAATGTGCACAATTTACGAAAAAAAAGAGTAGAGTATAAAAGTGACGGGTTAATGCAAACTGTTTTTTGAAAATCGGCTCATTTCAAGCAGGGTTTCTAAAGGCATAGGCGATGCAATAGAAAGCGATACATTTTATTGAAACTACCGATTTCTCAAATTACTAGTTTCCATTGATCAGTGCTAAATAACAGTCTTGAGCAAAAGGAAAGTTGATCTCAATCTCAACTAAATTAATTGAAAGTAATTAGTAAATATGAAATAGAATAGGAAGTAACTGCAGTTGAGTTAATTAGGTAATTGGCGTGAACCCTCTCTTCGATTGAGTGACTGATTAGTAGATGTTGAAGTTGGCAAAATCATCGTAGTAAGGGAAGTCCGAGTCTGAGTTGTAGTAGGCGTAATCGTGATCGTCTCCACTCCAAACAAAAGAATCACCAGAATCACTGTCGTCGTCATCGCCGTAGTCAAAGTCTTCCTCTTCACTACTGCTCGGAGCGATGAGCACGTCGGGTGGATCCTAATCAATAATCACACACCATTGGTTAAAAAACAGTTTCAAAAGGATTGCTGTTTCAAAAAAAATAAAGTTAAACTGAAAAACGCACCATGAATACAAGCTTTTTCAATCTGGAAAAGCGCCTCTTGAGCACAACTTCCAAATTTCCAAGGGCCAAGCTCTGGGACCCACAAATTGTGAAAGTCTCCAAGCTATGCAATTGGCTCATAAGTTGCATGTAGAAGGGCTGAGGGAAAGGACGCTGGTTCTAGGAGAATATGTCACAACATTTCATTAACAAAAAAATATAGTAATTGAAACTAAAAGTTAACTGATAAGTCCTGACAAACGTGCTCATCGTTATCAGTTAACTTTATAATTTAACCAAAATTTTATATATTTTAAACGAAAAGTTTACCTGTCCTGGAATAAGCGTGAGCTCTTTGAGGTGAGGAAATGATATTGAACTGAGGAATCCGCTCTTCGTAAGTTGCTTGCAACACATGATTCGCAGTTTTGTGAGCCCTGAAACAAATCAACAAAAATTGATTCAAAATTCATATTTCTTTAACTAACACAACTTCAAATTTTACTTTTCCACTTTTGTTTAGAATTAAAAGTTGTACCTGTTAGAGATTTGAGGCCGTGGGCCACAATGGCCTTTTTGCGTTTCCCAGTGAGGCCGAAGTCGGTGAGTTGGTCACAATGCGAGAAGCCGAGGTGTGACAGGTGTGTCATGTGACTGCAGATGAAGGCGAGGACTTCGTTGTCAATGGCATTGGGACACTGGACCAGGTCCAGGACACTCAGGTTCCGGAATCTGCCGAGACTCTCAATTGTGTTTCCTGGAGAATCTCCAGTGAAGTCACCCCAAACACTACCACCAAAACTAATCTCACAAACTCCATCTGCAGTACAAACAAAAGTTTTAAAAATTGAAACAATTAGGATTTTAGAATATAAATTGTAGAATTACATTGAATTACCAGGTAGCATCGACAGGAGCGTTCCGAGCGAACTCCTTGGATCACGTCCACGCTCCCCTTCAAAAGTTGGATGGGGCATTCGCGTGCACTGGAGAATCGACACCTTCTCCAGCCTTCCAGCGCTCTTCAAAAAGTCAAATGAGAACAGACTCCTTGGCACTGGAGGCGGGTTCTGCACCAGAAACTCATCATCCCACTCTGGATGGTTTTCCAGTTCCTGGAGAATGTCCTCCAGGGGTCGCAGTCTCCAGATTAGCTTTAACTCCCTCAAGTTAGCCATTTGTTTCTGCAGCGCTGCTTCAAGCTCACGCCTCGACGTCTCTGAGCCCCTGAAACTGACTTCCAGCCGCAGAAGCTGTGGCTGGAGGGCAATGAACTTGGCGACACGTGACAGGTTATCCTCAACCACTCCCAACCTTAGACGCTTGAGCGCTGGAAAACAAAATGAGGGGAAGGTGGGGGTGTCCAGGACAAATCCCTCGAGAGACACGTCCTGCAGCGATTCCTTATGCTTCTCCAAGAGACACACAACTGTTTGGCAAATGAGAGCCCGTCCTTTGGGTGGAGAATCTGGTGCAGGATCCTCGTCGTCCTCATCCTCAAGATCCATGCCAAAGGAAACTCTGAGGAAAGTAAACTTGGCAAGTTTCGATGGGAGGGCTGTGAGCCACTTAAAAGTGTTTGCGAAACCATTGCCGAACATCATCTGGTACTTTTCGTGCGTTGTTCCCGAATTTCGTATCACAAGACTTTCCAGCCGGCTCAGATTCCCCTGAAAAAGAATGTTGAGAAAAAACCGTGGTAAAGTTAAAACGGGCAATCAAGTAGCGGAATTTTGAAAAATAGAGAAGATCTTAGATATTAGAAAATCATTAAGATTTATAGAATGAAAAAATGGATTTACAGGGAGCATCAAGAACGACAACTGTTTGCTTATTTTGCAAAAGTAAGATTTCGCTAATAAACCGTGGTAAAACGGTCAACCAGTAGGAAACTTAGAAATAGAAAAAAAAAGATTAGACTAGAAAATAGAAGTCTTGCTTTTCGGAAGTCAATAGGCCATTTCCAAATAAATTTGTCATCGGGAGTTCGGGACCATCAGAACTTTTTGTTTCATGCAAAACTAGAGTTTGACCTTGAAAGGTCATTTTTAGGTCAAGGGGTCATTTCCGAGTGAAAGGAGGCTCTACGATCATCGGGACCATCATAACATTTTGATTCATGCAAAAGTAGGATTTGGCCTTGAAAGGTCAAATTTAAGGTCAAGTGGTCACGTTGGGGGTCACAGAGAAGTGTCCTATACAAGTGTTGCGCCCTTTTATAAGAGGAACAACTTTTGTAGGGGCAATTTTTCATGTTGTCTGAATATTTTCCCTTGACCTTGACATTTTACCCCCAACACTTTCAGTCAAACAAAAACAAACATGAACTGCGCCGGAACCTTTTGAACACATCACCGCAAACAGATTTGAGATATGTTCAGTGGTTCCTGTGATACACAGGTCAGAAATAACGAAAACATAAGTAGCTTTCAGCTTTGCTTCCGCTACTATTATGCCATAAAAAGTTATAGTGTCATTTTCAAGTTGGGAGGGTCATCGGGAGGTGTCACGTCATAATCTCTAAAACAAAAAATCTCTGCAAAAAAAAATCTCTAAAACAAAAATCTCTGCAAAAAAAATCTCTGCACACTAAAAATCTCTGCAATTATAATCTCTGCAATTAAAATCTCTGCATGAAATAAACTTTGCAATATAAAAATATTCCTTCAATTAACATTATATTATTCTTAACTCCGAATTTCGTGGGAATTTATATTTTTGTCTTATCGATCGTTCCTATCAAGTTTTATACTTTAATTTCGAGTTGGCTAGTAGGCTTACCACAAATACGCTTGAAATGAAATTAACAATTACTATTACTATACTCTAGATACTTTAGATTATCAGAAGGGAACTCTTGTCCTAAAACGGGTTTGTATGGCTTTTTATAAAAAAAAATAGTAAAATGTTGGGTTTGGGTTGAAACCTACGTAACCTAGTTAGTGAGATTACCATGATACATGAGTTCTGGAGAATGGGCTCGAACTCGGTGAAAGTCATGTCGAGCAACGCTGCGTCAACAATCAGCTCCTTGATGCTTGCTGCCTCTCGCAGAAGGGATGTGAAAGCGTGAAGTCGGCAATTGACATCTAGATAGCTATCCGAGTCCATTGCAGTGAGTTCCAGTGAAAGTACTTTCGGTATAAAGGAGGCAATAGGCGTGATATCGTCCTTGGTCCAGCATTTGCTCAGACGAAGTGACCCAGCTCTCCAGGGGAAGTTGGCAGCGTTGAAGCATTTGGCACTAGACACTGGCGACAGGCTGGCAGCACCGTGTTTCACGAAAGAGATTCTGGACCGGTCCAAGAAGGCTTTGTGCCCACTGACAATGTCCTTGAGACAACTGTTGACAGCACGCAGAGCCTTCATGGAGGAATGGTCCAGGTAGACAAGAATCTTGTCAACAATCTGAACAAATCAAGGAGTTAAATGACCTTCTTTTTCGTTAATGGCTTATCTGCAGTTTTACTTTCGGTAAAAAAAAAACCTGTTGTGACCTTACCACATGATTATGTAAGGCCATAGACGCCAGTTTTCCCACTCTGACATTGTCAGCGTCAGATACCGTAGACGCGTCAGCACCCTTGGAGGACTTATTGCCCTCGATAACACCGTTGAGCACGGTTTCAGCGGTAGCAGGTTTGGAAGCCCTGTTTCTGCGCCTCCGCCTTCGGGGGTTGGACCTTGCCATATTCATTGCTCCCCGTGGGTCCAACGAAATGGAGTTGATTACGGAGTTAATTAGTAATGAAAGTAATTACACTAATTAATTAAGTAAACGAGTCTGGAAACTAACTAAAATAATGATAACTACCGAGATGAGGCGACAGAGGCAACCGCTGCGCTCTATATAAAATTAAGTTGTTTGTTGTTGTTCGTTGCTTGTCAGTTGCTGCTACCTGACTTATCCAGGTACCTTTCATGAAACAGCCAATGAGCTTCCTGTACAGGCAATACCTTACTTTTTGCAACTTTGGCTCACTATAAATAAGGAGCTATCCCAATTAATCAATTTCAGTGGGAGAATAGTAGAAAACTTTTTTTTTGTTTATATTGTTTCCCGATTAAAGGACATCTTACCTTAATCGGTTCAGTAGATTTTTTGTTGGAGTGTTCTAGTGAAGAGTACTTAACGCCTTCAGACCGGATCCCCAAAGTACCCGAAGGTATCTAGTGCACTTTGGCAGGTACCATAAACGGCTTAGGAATCCTGGCTTGGCCACGAAGGGTACTTAATCATGTAAGGTGACGGAGACTGTACACAACTGGACAGATGAGTCTTGCAAAGGAATACGCACCCTGCAAGCGACATGGGCATCACAGTTGGGCAAAAATTAAACCGCTGAATCATTTTTCTGTAAATATTTAAGTTAATCAGCCCCAACTAAAGTTACTAACTGCGGGATGAATTCATTAAAAAAAGTTCCTCATAGAACGTGTCGAAAACTCACCATAACTTCAATTGCAAATCGTAGTCATTTTTAATTTATCACAAGCATATTCCAAATGGCTAATGACTTCGCTCCAATTATCTCAACTAATTAACATAGTTACTTAACTAATGAAGATTAAATTAATTGGCAGTGACTCCTATGGGTATGGATCGTAGTCATCATCCTCCTCATCGTCATCCCCATCCGTAAAGGCAAAGTCGTCATGAGAGAAGCCATAGTCATCGTCATCCATGTCAGACGTAAAGTCACTTCCCCAGAGCTCCTCCTCACTGCTCGGAGGCACCGCCTCCCGCAGCGGCATCTGCATTCACAATTACCCAATTAAACCACCTAATTGCCATTAAAATACGAAAAATTAAACTCACCACAAAGACAACTGCTCGGAAGCGCTTGGAGTTGCGCTTGAGGCTCCGCTCCAACTTGGACATGGAATAAGACTCCAATTCTGAAATTTCCAGAATCTCAAGGCACGGGTTCTGCTTTCCAAGTTCCTCGTAAAACTCTTTGTTAAGTTGACCCTTTGACCCAACCAACAAAAATTAAAATTAATTAAATAAATAAGTCATTTTATAGCTTTTACAAAATATCATTCTAAATTCTATAAGTATAACTAATTTTTTTTAAGATTTTTTAACATTAGAAAAAATATTGTAAAACATACCTCTGTTGTGACAAGAGTGAGTTCTCGGAGAGATGGGAACGAGAGAGCGCTGAGGTAGCCTTTGCGAGACAGCTCTCTGCAGAAGACTATTTTCAACTTTCTGAGATCTGAAATGGAGAGGAGCAGGATAAGTAAAATTATGTTAAATTAAAGTTTAGTTGTTAATTAAGACTTAATTGTCAATTAGTTAATTACCGGTGAGTGCTCTGAGACCAGGGTGGGGTGGCCCCCCTCTGGGTTTTCCAGTGATGCCGCCATCGGTAAGGGCTCCGCAGTGTGAGAAGGAGAGTTCCAGGAGCTGAGGCATGGCTGATAAGATGTGTGCCATCACTTCGTCATCAATGGCATTTGGGCACTGAAGGAGATTTAGCACACTCAGATTCTTGAACCTGCTCAAGCTTTCGATTGTGTTCTGAGGAGATTCTCCGCGCAGGTTTCCGAGAATTGTACCGCGAATATCCAGTGCACGTATTCCGTCTGAAATAGCAACATATGTTGATATGCGATTTCCAACATATGTTGGCTAAAATCTAAATTTGCTCTCACCAGGCGTAGCTGATAGAATAGCACCCAATGAACAGCGGGGGTCATTCTGAGGTCGATCGTACGCTTCAAGTGATCGACTGTCAACGTTTGATCGCTGATGCACTTTCAACTCCCGCAACTGCACGAAGTCTTTTAAAAAATTGAACGAAAAAGATGGAGGATGCGGTGGGTCTTCTCTCCCCACTACGGGACGCAACAAGGCCACTTCAAGGTTGTCATCGTCACTGTCGGCGTCCCAGTCGTCGTCCACACGGACACGTGCCACGTGGACAGGTCCACCAATCCCTTCCGCCAAGACATTTCCCACGACATCATATTCATTCATATGAAGCGCTTTGAGTCTCCACGTGAGTCCAAATCGCTTGAGATGAGCGGTTTGTTTCATCAATGGTCCCAGAAGCTCCGCCCCCGAGGCAGTCGACCCCCCAAAGTGGAGCTCGATGTATTGGAGCGGGGGTTGATTGGTGATGAAGGTGGCGACCTTGGGGAGGTATGTTCCGCTGGCAGCGATGCTGAGGAAGGTGAGTTGGGGGAAGAAGGTGGTAGGGATGGAACCCACTTTCCACATGAAACCGTCCAGTGTCAGGTACCGCAGGGAGGACTTGTGCCGCTCCAAAAGAGAGGTGAGTGCCTCGTTGACCACAAGATTCTCCGAGTTGTCACCATACTGCTGCCCATTGTCGTCATAGGGCTCCTCGTAGGAGACTCGCTCAAACCCAAATCGCGTGAGTGCCTCTGGAAGGAGGCCAAGGCCACTCAAGTTGCTTCCAAAAGAACTTCCACTCAGAATCTCGTACTTTTCTACAGAGGTGATTGAATTTTTGATGGAGAGGGAGATCAATCCCTTGAGAACACCCTGTATATAAAAAATTAAGAAAATGCATAATTAACATGTGCACAAAAATTGTTTTTCGATTTAGCAGAGCACACCTATGCAAAGACTTAAATCGAAAATTCGATCTTATAAATCATAAGCATATTGAGTCCTCTACATGTCTTTTTTGCCCTAAGGGTCTTGTACCCTTAACGACCCCTAGGTTTTCATGACTGCTTTAGGTATTTTAAATGACAATTTTAGGCTAATTATTATGTCACAAAAAGCATCGAAGTTATATTGAAAGCAATTCTCATGTGGGCCCTTAATAATTTCGATTTTTTGGACTTAGACCCCGCCCAGCGCTGAAACGCTGGAAAATTTTGCCATTATTTTTTGCATGAAAAATTGTTCTGCATACGTACTAATAACATATACCATTTCTAAACCAATCGAAATATATCATGGTTTTCCCATTTGCATATTTGAAGTAGATTTACTCAATTCCGTTGCGTTAATTCTTGAAAATGAAGTTGTAAAGGACACCATGTGGACTTGTTTCAGAGATTGATTAGTGCAAGCGCATTATTGGCATATTGAGAAATTGAGATTGGCAAAGTTGAGTCACCTGTATTTCTGTATTTTCTAGAAATGGCTTGAGATTGTCGTTGGGAATGGTGTCGAGAACATCAGCGTCGATGGTGAGAGATGTGAGTTGCGTGGGAGTGCGGAGGAGCGATGTGAGGAGAGGTGGCCAGTTGGGTGCCTGTTCGTAGCTTCCAGCGTGCAGCTCCAAGGAAGAGACGCCTCGTAGGAGGGTGGTGAGGGCACTGAGGTCCTTCTTCTTCCAGCGCGTGTCCAGCTGAAAGGCGACTGTTTTCCAGGGGAAGTCAGTGTGCTTGAACATGCTTGGCTTGAGGGGCGGCTGCTTCGTGCTCAGGAAGCCCTCTCCGTCTGCCTTGAAGAAACTCACTTTGTTCGCCTCAAGGAAGTGCTTGTCACTACGCACAATGCTCTTCAGGCGATGACTCACTAAACACAGCGTTTTGGTGGAGGAGTAATCGAGGTACCGAAGTATGTTCTCCACTATCTAAAAGACATTTCAATTGAAACTAATCAACAAACATTTCAAAAGGTGTACTTCAACTTAAAGTTGTACTTACTTTTAAGATAATTGGCCATAAGGTAAATGGTAAGTTTAACTAAAAGGTAATTGGCGAACGATTGATTAAGGCAGTTGTCAATTACCTAAATAATAAGGTTATCTAAGGTAATTGAAGGGTTACCACATGGTTATGAAGGGCATTGGCTGCCAATCGATTCGTGTCCGAAGTCGAGGGGTTGCAGAGGCCGTCGGACGTATTAGCCGTAGCACCATCCCCTTTGTGACCTTTGACCTTCTTCCCTCGACGATACTTTTTGGCTCCTTTGGATTTGTTCATGTTTCTGCCGACTAATTGCGGTAATTGAGTTAAGGCAATTAATTGGAAATGTAAACTTAAATAACTTAATTTAACTTTAAATGCCTTTGTTAACTTGGGATTAATCCATGTGTCTGCCGTGTCATGTAATGTCTGCTTTTACCTTTTTATTTTCAAATTGATTTGTTTTTACCCTAATGAAGCTGGCGCCTTTCCAGCCCAACTAAGGGTTTCATGGTAAAGCATTGATGGGCATAAGAAATAAATGAGCAAATCAGTTATTCTCATGAACAATATTCCGATGCTACTCATGTTTGACTTTCTAATTATTGTGATCAAAGTATTCATATCAATTTAAAACTAATTTTTTGAGAGGAGGTTTCTAAATACAAAAGGTAGAAAAATTGGTAACAATGTATTCATGCTAAAAATTATGAAATATTAAATAGGGTGCAGACATTAGCGCCATGAATAATTCCGATGAATATTGTCACGGGCTACTGGTGACGTAACGACTGGGGGCCTGAAGGGCAATCAGGGGGCGGTGTAGCTCAACGGTGGAGTGGTCGACGGGATCGAGTGTACAAATAATCTTTTATTTGTACGTCAAATAGCGTAGGTCAAAGGTCAATGACATAGTCGACTAGACTAAAGGTAAAGTGTAGTGAGCGATCGTCGACTCGGTACTGACTGACCCC
>VYYI01000578.1:0-29001 GCA_021029175.1 Bilobella aurantiaca
TTTGTGCTTGAGTATAGACACATTCCTTAAAACAGCAAAGCAAGGAAGATAAAATACTGACAATAGCTTGTATAGGCCAGGGCATTGAGTAACACAAAAAAAGCAGCAAATAATTTGCAAAAGCAAAATTTGTTTGTTCAATTAACTTCCGATTGTCGTTTATTTTAATTCTCGGTTTTTGCATTCTCGGTTTTTGTAGTTCTCGGTTTTTGCATTCTCGGTTCTTACATTCTCGGTTTTTGTTTTCTCGGTATTGACCTGCTACCCAGTGGAAGCGCGACGATGAAGAGTTGTTTTGAAGTGCAATCAGAATGAAAAACAGAATCTCAGAATTTCAAGATTTAAGCAGTACAATTTTTAAACTATTCTGACCACAAAGGTTAAGGTTAGTGATTTTTTGTTGTAGTAATTCGCCCAGAGGTATTGCTTGTTATGACGGTGAATCACTTTCGGGTGGACTACTAATTTGACACAAATTTTTATCAAAGCATCCTCTTATCTCTCAAATAAATCCATGAACGCATGGTGTCGTGTCATACGTATTTTCAAAGATAATGCTAGAATCTATCGATTATTAATTGCAATGTCACGAGCGAACATGCACAAATCCCCCTTATCCCTTACCTTTTACGAATACCGAAATCAGTGAACTTTTTCTGGTGTGAAAGAGCACACCATTTCTAGAACAGACTTACAGTATGGGTTGGTTCCGGAAGTTGAATCTCCTGCTATGGAAAAATTACACGCTGCAGAAGCGGCACAAGGTCCAAACAGTGCTGGAAATCGTTACTCCCATTGCATTCGTTGCTATTCTCCTTCTAATTCGTTCCCTTATTGACTCAACAATACACAACGAACCCACAACATACATTCCATTTCGACCTGATCAATTTGAACCAAACACCACAGTCTATCCATCACTCTTTTATTATAATAAAAAGTAATTTAAAAGAAAAAAAATGATAGTAAACCACAAACTTAAATATAAATTCAAGCATAACTTGGTCCTTTCAGGAACACCATCCTCTACTGTCCAAATGATGCTACTACAACGAACATCATGGAGAGAGTGCGAGAACGCTATTTTCAGGAGCTCATACTTCCGGAGTTCAATTTTTTTAATGTCACGATACAGGGTAAGTATTTTCCATTAGTGTGAACTACGACAATATATTACGCAGAGAGTTTAACGAAGCTTTTACAATAATTGTCTTGTATATCACTTAATTCAGTTTAGAAAAACCTAAGTGGTGTTTGAGAGATTTCAATTTTTAACAAGAATAAAAGGCTTAAGTGTTTGAATGATTTCAATATTTAACAAGAATAAAGTTGAGGTTCCTAATTGCAGCGATAGGATTTCCGAAGGAGGAAGAGCTGGAGGCATATTATAACGATGGGAATGACGACGGCGTTCAAGTATTTGCAGGATTTAACAAGAATAAAGTTGAGGTTCCTAATTGCAGCGATAGGATTTCCGAAGGAGGAAGAGCTGGAGGCATATTATAACGATGGGAATGACGACGGCGTTGAAGTATTCGCAGGCGTTGTATTCAAAAGTGAAATGGCCAACCTCAGAGAGATTGAAGTAATTGCTAAAACATTTGTATCAATACGTCATTATCATTAGGTAATTAGGATGAGTCAGGGGTGTGTGAGGGAGGGTGGTTGGTGATGCTTACATCAAATAATTGACATCCGTTCAAACAGCAAAACGCAAAAGTTTTATTTTCAAATTCGGATACGTAAAAGCCAAGTAAGCCTACGATGGAAACTGATATGGACTCAACGTCGATTTCTTAAGTTTGACCAAAATTAAGATGAAAAACAATAACGAGATAATGTGAAGTTTAGTATTCTACCTTCCTTAGCACACGACACGAGTTTGTTCGGATAATGTTCAAACAACTGTTAATTTTGAAAATCTGCTACCGCTTACCAACTCCACAAGATGATGGATTGACTTGTTCCATTATAGTACAAAATCCGTTTCCCAGCAACGCAAAATGGCATTGCGTCAAATGATGAGGACAATGTGTGGTACACACAGTTGACCTACGCCTTCTTTCAGCTACTGGGTCCAAGGGAACCAAAGGACAGATATGGTGGACAACCCAGTAAGCCAAAACATTTTTAAGGTATTTGAATTTTGAAAACGAATAAGTTTACTAATTGATACTCTGTAATTAGATTACTACCACGAAGGATTTTTGTTCCTGCAACATGCAGTGGACGAGTCCTTAGTAGCTGCAGCAGTTGACAATGTTTCTAGGTTTGACACCTTTGGGACTGAGTTCAATATTCTGCTTAACCGATTTCCGTATCCACCGTACATTGACGATGCATTTGTACTTGTGCTCCAGGGGTGGATACCCTTCATTTTGATGCTTTCATTTATTTACCCTGCCATCAACATCACCAAGAACATTGTTCACGAAAAGGAGAGAAGGCTTAAGGTAATAAAGTTGCGAAGCGTATCTTAGTTAAATTGCAAAGTAATTTTTTCTTCAGAAAAAATTCGATGGATACAAATTAATAAATTTATGATTATAAATTAAAATTTGGAAACGTAGACGCAATAAAGTGTGTGACTACTAAATCTCAATTATCCCACCGTATAGAATTTTAAACGCTTTTTCTTTTTGAATTGCGAACTTAATATCTTCCTCGATATTAGTGTATAACTACCCGATCTAGGCGTACTAACGCACCATGTAGTTTCTTTTTTTAAATTTTGGTTACATGTTACATGGCTTGTTGATAATAATACAAAATAATAATTCTAATTATTATGTTACAAATAGGAATCGATGAAAATGATGGGAATGCCAAACTACTTACACTGGACAGCTTGGTTCATCAAGTCATTTCTCTTTCTTCTAATTTCCGCCATTATCATGGTCGTTCTTATGAAGAGTAAAGCAGCCGACATCCACAAATATTACTACAATTAACAATTGCACAATTATTTAATTAAGCGTTTGATGTTAGATTAAATTTTTTGAGAGCGGAAATTTAGGCGTGATCACTTACAGCGATGGAACGATTGTATTCGTTTTTCTTCTATGTTACGTCTTTTGTACTATCGCCCTCAGCTTCTTTATTTCTACCCTATTCTCAACAGGTAATCAATTAATATAACGTTATTTCATCCCATCAACAGAATACATCTTTGAACGATACCTCATTTGATTCTAGCCAATGGGGCCTCGATGGCTGCTGGCGTAATATTCTTTGCCACCTACATTCCTTACGTTTTTCTCCAGCCGCGGTACAATGAGCTATCAAGGGAAGTCAAGATGCTTAGTGCCCTCCTGCCGAATACTTGCCTATCTTACTGCGGTCAAATAATTTCACAATTTGAGGGTACTGGCGTAGGGGTCCAGTGGGAAACCATCGCCTACGGCTCTTCGCCTGATGACACTTTGTCGCTTCTCGACTGCCTTCTGATGCTTATAATCGATGGCTTCCTTCTGCTCATCGCAGCTTGGTACATGGAAGCCGTGAGGCCTGGAGAGTTCGGTGTTCCACTCCCTTGGTATTTTCCAGTGACGGTAAATTTCTATACAAGCAACCACCAACCAAGCAACCACAATACACATACATACAAGCAACCACCAATCTTCATCTAAACAATTCGTATTTCATACTTGCATACAGAAATCATACTGGATTGGCGAACTGGAATCATATCATGATTCAGGAGTCAGCATGGAGAAATCAACTTCAGTAACTTTTGAAAAGGAGCCTGTATCTGGCAAAGTGGGAATTCGGATCCAGAATTTAACTAAAGTATTTGGGAAGAAAATTGCAGTTGATGATATGAGCTTGAACATATATGAAAACCAAATCACGGCTTTGCTTGGTAATTTTAAAATGTTGAAGGGAAATTTATACGCGAAATTTAGCCGATGATTATTTTAACAGGGCATAATGGAGCTGGAAAGACCACTACAATGTCAATGCTAACTGGTTAGTGTAGTTAACTCTGCGATAATTAATAATTGTAAAATGTAAATTGACTTTGTATCGTTAAATTAAATAGGTCTCATACCGCCCAGCGCTGGTACGGCTCAAGTGAATGGTTTCGACATACGGCGTCAAATTAGCTGTGTTCGAGGTTCTCTAGGAGTTTGCCCTCAACACGACATACTTTTTGACGAACTAACCGTTGAAGAGCACATTAAATTCTTTTCGCTCGTAAGTCATTGCATATGTTTATTTTTTCTTGTAAATTATTATCTGATTTATTTACACTCAACTAACTTTAATAGATGAAGGGTATAGCACCAGCGCAAGTGTCGGCCGAGGTGGATCGGATGGTGTGTGCAGTGGGATTGGACGCCAAACGTTCGGCGCAGGCGCAGACGTTGAGCGGTGGAATGAAGCGAAAGTTATCTGTTGCTATTGCACTATGCGCAGGCTCCAAAGTTGTCCTTTTAGATGAGCCTACTTCAGGTAATATTAAAACCTCGGAAGACGTTTCTAATTCAAAGACAGAACCTTCCAACTTCTTGTTTTTCTCGCCTATTACAATAAACCAAACAAGCCCGTCGTAGGACAGGAGAATTTTAATTTCACTCTTCTCCTAGAATGGGCTTAACTACATTTTAAATACACTCATAACACGTAGTAGAAAAACAAATTATCTAAAATTTCAATTATTTCACTCACATTATTATTCCGTTTTGCACTTTTATTGTAATAATTATTCTCGTTTAAGGCATGGATCCAGGAGCTCGGAGATTCACATGGGATTTGCTTCAACAGGAAAAAAGGAATCGAACAATGATATTGAGTACACATTTTATGGAGGAGGCGGATCTGTTGGGTGATCGAATTGTGATGATGGCCAACGGGAAAGTTCAGTGCGTGGGATCCTCTCTTTTTCTAAAGAAGCTTTACGGTAACCAAAAATTTGCCAATGTTAAGACGGTGGGAATGAAGTTTGAATTGTATATTCGACTAAGGTGGTGGCTACCATTTGATAATTGTCAAAGACTCAAATTGTTCAATTGAGGCAATTACGGCTATTCTGCGCAAATGCATTCCGGAAGTGCAGGTGGATCAGAACGTGGGGGCGGAGTTGAGTTATTCGTTGCCGGAGACAAAGTCCCATCTTTTTCCAGACATGTTCCAGGAACTGGAAGATCGAAAGCTTGAACTAGGGATAGCCTCCTACGGAGCATCTATAACGACTATGGAAGAAGTTTTCATGAAAGTTGGGCGCCTGGCGGAGGAAAAGGAAGCTCTTAAAAGCAATGCAAATGGGTTACCGGAAGTTCACGACCAGCGGATTAGTGTGGAAACCCTTCAGGGGGATGAGCGTTATAGAATACATGGAAATTCTAGAAAACGAAATGTTGGATCTCAGCTTCTTATTCAGCAGTTCAAGGCAATGTTTGTTAAGAAAATGCTGTATGCTCTTCGAAATAAATTGTTACTGATCTCTCAGGTAAGGCTTTTATTCGTTCAGGTTATTTTAGTTATGTTTCTGTATCTTGAAACGGAAATGCTAAAACACGTGAAATTGTAGACAATTGTGCCAATTCTGATCCTCGTGTTCACCCTAATCATGCTGGAAACGCTACCCACAATTTCAGATCCAAGTGATATGCCAATAAGCCTTAAAGTAAGTATTGATTTTGGATGATGTGTAATGGTATTTACACTTCAAACACTAATTAACATGCAATCTTATTACTAGAATTACTGGAGCACTGGAGAGCCAGTAACCACTTCATCCTGCTACGCAAGTCATGCAATTTGCGATTATTATCAGAATCTGGCTGAAGAAAATGGCCAACTGGTGTCTACTAACAACTTTAGCAACTACATAATAGAAGCGGTAATGTACACAGATAAGAAATAGTCTGTTCGTATTAATGTTTTTCTAAATAGTCAAAAGCGGACTTGCGTGCTGTAAATTACCGCTACATCGCTGGAATGGAGTTCGATCCCCACTTCCAGAATGAAAGTTTACTGTTTCCAAACATATCGAATCCAGTACTTCGGGCGTATTTCAATAACCAACCATTCCATACGCCGCCGCTGACGCTCAACCTCTTGACAACGGCCCTCTTACGGTACTACACTGAAAACAATGCGTCCTTAATAAAAGTGAGCAACCACCCACTACCTCTCACCGTTGCGGATCTTTTGGGAGAGGTGGGGTCGTTCGCAGGTTTGGGCTTCCAAGTCGCTCTAAACGTTTCCTTTGGAATGGCATTCCTTGCCTCCTCCTTCGTTGTATTCCTTATTAAGGAACGGGAAACGAAGTCCAAGCACCTTCAATTCGTTTCGGGCGTCAATTTCCCGATATTCTGGTTGGCGCACTTTCTATTTGACGCCATCAACTACCTCCTTCCGGCAATTTCATTGATCATCGTTCTCCTAGCCTTCGATACGGAGGACTTCAATACAACAGAAACACTCGGCCATACCTTTCTACTGTTCCTCTTCTATGGATTCGCTTGTATTCCAGTTATGTACCTCTTCAGCTTCTACTTTACAGTACCGTCTTCAGGATTCACACGCATGGTACTTTTCAACCTACTTACAGGTAAATAGATAAGTATTGCATACATGAAGACTGAAGAGTAAAAGAAATTATATGTATATATATTCATAATATATTTATAAAAGTAATAAGGACCATGCAAAGCACATACAAACTAAAGAGTGACATCAATTAGGACAGAAAGAGAAAGCAAAGGATGGAATAATTGAATGGCCCTCCCGAGTAATCCCGTATCTCAAAATCAACAATTACTTAAAAATCGTTGTCAACGAAAATAAATCAGCGATGCCCCTAAAACTGCGCTTGCGCGAAAAAACAGAAAATTGTTGTAAAGTACGACTGTTGTGTTTTGCAGGCATGTTTACGACATTGGCTGTCACAATTCTTCAGATTCCTGTACTGGATCTTCTGGACGTGGCAGAAGCGCTGGATTGGTTGTTCATGCTGTTACCGCAATACAACTTGGGAATCGGAATTATTCAAATTTCCACCAATTCCCAACTCAAGCGCATCTGCCCCACGGGAATGGACATTTTCAAATGCAATGACCCTCAGAACCCAAACTATAGTGTCCAGTGTTGTGAAAAATGTAAAATTATAAATTCTGTATTTATATTACTTAAAATATTAAAAAAAATAAAAAGTCATAGTATCTTCATTACCTTACAGCTCTGCTTGGCTACTTGGACTGGGCCCAGCCTGGAATTGGTCGAAACGTATTCTTTTTACTTCTCGTAGGCGTTGCTTCTATATTCGCCCTTTTTGTATTCGAGGCAAAACTGATCGAACGGTTTCGATTCGGCAAGGACAAATTGAGTGAGGAGCCGAAAAGTAAGCGATGACAATTCACTTTATTTTTTAAAATTAAAATTGATTAAAATTAAGTCTCGATATGCATTATAAATTTATTCTGACATATCACTAGCTATATTGAAGGAGTATGGAACATTTCATGGAAGTATATCTGATGATTCTGCAGATGCTGTCCCGGAAGACGTTCTCGAGGATTCAGACGTTGCCGCAGAAAATACAAGGATACGATCGGCAAATTTAATACAATTAACTGGGACCGAAAACCTCGTACTTAGGTAAGCTGCCCTATTCTTCCAAACGATTTCACCGTTTAAACTGGTTGTAAAATTGACAGGGAATTAACCAAATACTACGGCAGCTTTATTGCGGTCGACAAGATTTGCCTTGGCGTAGAACCTGGAGAATGCTTCGGGCTCTTGGGTGTGAACGGTGCTGGAAAGACTTCCACCTTTAAAATGTTAACAGGTGATGAGAAAATTAGCGCTGGAGATGCCTACGTCTACGGTGACAGTGCCAAGGCTGAAATTAAGAAAGTCCAGAAGAACCTTGGATACTGTCCGCAGTTTGACGCTTTAATTGAAGAGCTCACTGGGAGGGAAACAATTCGCCTCTACGCCAACCTTCGAGGAGTTCAGCCTGACTGTATTGACGCACTGGTTGACAAACTGGCAGCAAATTTGTTGTTCTCAGAACATATTGATAAACGATGTGGAACCTACAGGTAACACTGATTTTAAATACACGCCCACTAGCATTAAAGTCAAACATCAATTTTAGTGGCGGAAACAAGCGCAAGCTGTCAACTGCTATTGCACTCGTCGGCAATCCTCCACTCGTTTTCTTGGATGAACGTATGATTTACCGGACGTTAATTTAGCGATGTCTTTTTAAAGATATAATTTCGTTACTTGTTTTTTTAATTTATTTTATTAGCTACTAGCGGGATGGATCCCGTCGCTCGCCGCCATTTATGGAACTGTGTATCCAACATTCGAGATTCGGGGACCTCAATAGTGCTTACATCCCACAGGTAACAAATAGATTTACCTGCTTCCACTAATTACTTAATGTATGCTTACACTTGCAACAATTTCTGATACAATTTCAAACTATTAATGATTGTTCTACTTAGTATGGAAGAATGCGAGGCGCTTTGTACACGACTTTCTATAATGGTTAACGGAAAATTTCGTTGTTTGGGGTCACCCCAACATTTAAAAAATAAATTTGGCGAAGGGTACACACTAATTGCACAATTAGCGCCTACCGATTCCTCCGCTTCTGTGAAGCGCTCTTCGATCGAAATGGGCCGCCGACGTAGCTCGGCACATCCGAATGCCCACCAATGGGAACGACAGCTCCAGCCTCTCAAGTCCTACATTGAAGAGGCATTTCCAGGTAATGTTTGAACGGCGTCAAAATGATGCAGCGTTGTGATTGTAATATCAATATTATATCGTACTAATAGGACTTAAGTTATAAATATCTTCCTTTCTTAGGAGCCCACTTGAAAGACGTACATCCTGGATTTTTACATTATCACGTCGGCCTCGAGACTCAGGTATCATGGGGCGAAATGTTTAGAAAAATGGAGGTTGCTAAGAGACGCTTCAATATTGAAGCGTATTCCGTAGGACAAACCTCTTTGGAGCAAGTATTTCTGAACTTCACAAAAGCACAAGTCAACTCTGATGACGAGTAATTTGTAATTCGTGCTGTTTTACCTTACCGGTTACAATAAAGTTCAGGTTGTATCAGAATATGTTGCTTAAATTTTGAGTCTTGCAAAAAAAAAAATTTGCAATACCACTCGAATGTACACCTTAAAGCATTACATTAGTAAAAAGCGAATTTAAACTGAAGCATTTATTGAAAACAATTTAATATTAAATAAAAAAAAAATCTACACCATTGTCTTCCACGGTCTTACACAATTTTTAATCTTCTACGTTATTTTAGTCAACCTTTGTATAGCAAAGTATCGCCGCCATTACCATTCATTCATATACCGCATTCATCGGAGGTATCGATAGGGTTTAGTTTGATAGGTTCTCCAAATCCGCGTATGTGCGTCACGTGGAAACTTAAATTTCCCGCGTCGCAACGCCTCCACAGCCAGCTCAGTAATGAACACCAGAATGGATGCTCCCACACCAATTACCCAAAACAAGAAGACACCTTCCAACGAGGAGAGCGACAATTTGTCATTTTTCTTCTCCAGCGCAAGTTCAATATTCCTTCGAAAAGTACTTGTCTTAAATAGTGCCTCTCTCCCATTGTACATCCGCTTTCAAGGAAATTCAGTTTAAATCATTAAATTTTGTTTACAATAATTAACACTTGTTGTTTACCATCATATCCGAGTACCATTTCTGGAGAAGACCGTTTTCGGAAGCTCGAAGAATAACTGTGTTGATAGCGGCAGGAAGCTCCATGTCGTCCTCCGGGTACAACCACGATCCAAAGGTGGTAAGCAGAGGCGTATCAGATACATAGTAGTCGTGATATTGATACGGTTTCAGGGTAACAAATCGTCGGTACCTAATAAGGAAACCGGAAACGAAAATTAGAAAAAGTGGATGGAAGGAACCACTTAAGAGCTCTTTAGTTCCTTTAAAAAAATGCCGTGTTTTGAAATTTTGATGAGAGGCAAATTAAGCAACAAAACAATTTAGTAATACTTTACAGAAAAATATGTCTGATTGTGGCCCAGATGTATCCAGCGTCCATGAGTCGTATTTGCTCGTCGAATTGAGATGTCGTTCTGTAACGAGTTCTGTAGAGATGTTGAATGTCGGAATTTGGATTAGATTTTAGCAAAAGTTCCATGGTTGACCCTATCAAGTTATGAGATTGAGATTTAATTATAAATACCAAATTACAGAGACAAAGTAATTTGGTAGACAACAACTATTTTCTTAATATTAAAAGGAAGACTGTTATCGTGAGTAACAAGGGGCACAGCTTAAGTTACCTTTAAGTAGCACTTTAGTAAGTAGCTTTTAAGTTCATACCCACCTGGAAATACTACCACGCGTTTTCTCAGGCTGAAAACATCATTTAGAGTTTTAATCAATGGCTGCTCTTCCGGGAAGCTATTCAAAAATTAAAAAAAAAATTAAACGTTCGATTTTAAAATAAATTACTCTTCAAACTTTATTTAATTATTTAAAATATGTTCTTTGAACCTTAGTTGAACACTAAAATTCGAAGCATAAATGCTCTGAAGGACGAGGCATGCCAAAAACCATGCTGTTACAATAAGGGCAGCTGGACCTCCAGGCGGATTGGGCCAGGAGCTCAACCAATAGCGTCGCAATAGACTGCAATGCATGCAATGTGGTAAATAAACAGACGATGCATAAAAGTCAAACAAGTAAGTCCTAGGATGCGCTTGTCTGGCTAGTCTATCTTGACCTTAAGTATATGTAATGTCATTGTGCAGCTCACATTTTCCATTGTGCAACACACTGTAGTCGTAATGTTAGGTAAAATACGAACATTTAGTAAGTTACTACAAAACTTACTAGACAAATTTTTTTTTCTTGCTTCTAAGTGAGTCTGAAGAGAATCTTTCATCCATTTAAATCAAGCCTTTACTTACATACAACTCGACGGACAAGTTCAGAATTTACCAAAATGCTTACATGGGACACATTTCTACAAATACTATGACTTCTCGGAATGAATTCTCCAACCAAATCGCCGTGTGCCTTGGTGATGTAGTATGTAATCGGTGCCACAAAAATTATGCTGATGAACAGTATGCACCAACAAATGACTGGAAATGGTTTGAAAGCAGCGTTCCATTCAGGTTCATGCTCTCCACGCCTTGACACCAAAGAAAACGAAATTGTGAAGATCCTCGGGGAGTACTGTCCAATAATTGAGCGCTCGCTGTTCCCAATGACGCATCCAATCACCATGTCCACCTCCCTCCGCTGTAGCATTCCCAGCTTACCGCTGAAAGAACGGTTCTTGCTCGAATAGTTCCCGTATTCGAAGTCAGAGGGAGCCATCATCACCAAACGTAGTTCGTACTTGTTTACCAGAACCTTCATCAGCTCCGCTTCGATTCCCGTAAAATATTTCTGAACAGGATTTGACCTGTTGACCTCAAAGGGCTGAATTGGGTCACGTGCTGCACGCTGCTTATCCCAGATAGACGGCATATTCAAAGATGGCGCAATCTATGACCAAAGGGTGAAAGAAAAGCGTTCTCGACGGTTTTCAGTGGTTATTTCTAAAATTTAGTTACAGAGGTGTATCCAACTTTCATGACCCTCCGCCTGAGAATACAGTGTACATCATTGTGGCAATCAACCGGATGTTTAAATAGAATCAGCTCCGCTTCGATTCCCGTAAAATATTTCTGAACAGGATTTGACCTGTTGACCTCAAAGGGCTGAATTGGGTCACGGGCTGCACGCTGCTTATCCCAGATAGACGGCATATTCAAAGATGGCGCAATCTATGACCAAATGGTGAAAGAAAAGTGTTCTCGACGGTTTTCAGTGATTATTTCTAAAATTTATTTACAGAGGTGTATCCAACTTTCATGACCCTCCGCCTGAGAATACAGTGTACATCATTGTGGCAATCAACCGGATGTTTAAATAGACGAAATGTTGGATGTTTTGAAACGGTATCCACCAGCACAGTATTCAATCTGGTAACGCTTCTTATTTCCTTGATGGTCACTGGCTGCTGCGGGGTCGAGTAGACAATTAGAGCTAAAATGTTGACGTCGTTCTTAACAAGAAACGTCCTAAGCATTTGATTACTTTCCTGGAATTTCGGAACCACAACGATATCCGTTTGATGCGAAAGCATAAACTGGGAATGAGACATATTATTGGTCAGCAGAATGAAAGCCGCATTTTCAATTGGCTGAAATTCAACGGTTTCGTTCATGGAGAGGATAATGATCGTCCAGGGTTTTGAGATACTTTCCGGAACGTACTTTTCAATTTCTAAAATACAGTAAACAGTTTGGATGCGAAGTAAGCTTACAATAACGAAAATCGCAAAAGCCATTTTCAAAAATAGTAGATCCACCCACACTTGCTATGAAAGTCCTTTTATACGGACAATTTTTAAATTAATCGCGGTTTGCACTGGAATTGGCAATAAAACCAAGATGATGAATTTATTAGTTTATTCATATAACGACAAATTTCATCTCATGTTCTGATAACCGCAGACATGACCATCATTAATTTAAGATTCGAACCAATCAAAAACTGTGATAACTCCAATAACGAAGTAGATGAGAGGGGCTTTAAAGACTTTCTGTTCATCTTGAAATTAATTAAATTTTTAGACTAAAGCAATTTAATGAAAAGTTTTTTTTTAATTTGCCAACAAAAAGTTATTTTTGTTCTAAATTTTTGTATCTAATGCCTAACTTATTCACATTTTAATTTCCTTCAGACTCAGATTTTAATGGCAAATAGTAACATATCCATATCAATGTCCATACCGTAACAGCATGTACTAGAACTACTTTTAGAATAATTTATTTTTAATGAAACTATGATACGACACAATTAATAGGTGAACAGTTATTTAGTGGTTTTTTAAAGCCCAATAAATAAATAAACTTTGATGATGCAGAATATAAAAGTTAGACAAAGGGATTAACTACGCTGTCAAACGTAATGGTTCCAAAAACGGTTGTGTCGAGACAATGGTTTCAAATGGATTCTTGTTTAACAATAAGGCTTGGAAACTTGAGAATGTTCATTTTTATATTAATTGTTCAATTTATCTTACAAATAAGTTTTTGTGCTCCTTCACAACGATCTGGTTTGTCGACGTTCAATGAAGTCCAACATGGGTTGGAAACCATAAATAACTTTTTTCGAGATGACGAGGATGCAAAGAGAATCCGTGTTCAAATAGAACAGAAGTCAAATACGTTTCAGGTGAAAGTATGCAATTGGAAACCATAAATAACTTTTTTCGAGATGACGAGGATGCAAAGAGAATCCGTGTTCAAATAGAACAGAAGTCAAATACGTTTCAGGTGAAAGTACGCAAAGAAGACACCACTCCACTCATATTATTAAGTTTAAGTCCAGGTAATTTGAATTAAAATCAGTCAAAAATAATCTTATTCTAAATTATTTAAATATGTGCTATGTACCAGGTCTGGATGGTGGCATTTTTACCTCAAATTTTAAATTGACGGAGATTGATGTCAATGAAAATGGAGACCTCATTTTCGTTGATGACCCGTCAACTTCCGAAAGTCAATTTCTGAATAATGTTTCAAGCCAGTTTTTCGTAGATCCAAAATATGACGCAGTTTTCAAACTGCAGAAGCATCCAACCTTCAATGAGTTTGCTTTGGTGCAACCTATGATTTAGCTCAAAGTTAAATAAAATTAATTTTAGATAATTTAGGAGGGGATACTAAACGAGTACAGGATTTTTTGGGAGGACTACGAGAACACAATTCAGCACTTCATGCATCCTATCAACCCTAAAATGAAGCTAAAAAGGAAGAGAAGATCGGAAGACAGTATGGAAGACACAGATTTTGGTATAATTTAGCATCGCTCCAAAATTATTTCGAAAAGGATGTTATTAGATTTTGTTTTAAAGCAAAATTTGAATCCTTTACAGTTGACGAACACCGCCCCATCATAGCTGGAAGGGCTACCCCTGGCACGAGCATCACTGCAACGCCTGAGCTCATGTTTCTATTCGACTATGAAAATTCTAAATTGTTCAACTGGGAACGCAACAAAATGCTGGACTACGCCTCTGTGCTTGTGAATGCCGTTAACAATCGCTACTCTACAAGTAGCGACATCAGCGTCAACTTCCTTCTGGCTGGAATCGCTACCACCAAGGTATCAGAGCCTTCTTGTTTCAGTTTATTTTGTAACTGTTCTGTACCCATTTTTGAAATTAGTTTGTTTCGATGCCGGAAGAACTAAATGAGATTTATTTTCTTAAAATCTGTCGCAATTATACGTTTTTAGTCCAAAGAGGCGGAAAAGCACTTCGAAAAGGCCAAAGTACAGGGGCGTTACGTAGCTATAAAGTTGCTGGAAGCCTTGAGTTATTGGGTGTTTGAACAGCAAAAGGACTTGGGCAAGTACGACATTTTGGTGGTTCTTACAAGCGTACCATTTGAAGGTCAAACGACCGGAATCGCTTACATTGAGTCTGCATGTTGGAATCAGAAAAGCCCCAGCGAGAAGCGTGACATGTCCGTCGCACTTGTCCAAGACGCTGGTGGCATTTGGAATGGAGCAATCACAGTCACGCACGAATTAGCTCACACGTACACGCTTTTTGTATTGGATTCAGAAAAAAACTTATTTCAATTTGAATTGTTCCTTTGCTTTACAATCAATCCAGACTTCTTAAATCTAAAATTCGTTTTCAAATTTTCTAGGCTTGGTGCTCCGCATGATGGATCTGGGAAGTCGACAAGTTGTAAATGGGCAGATGGATACCTGGTAAAAAAAAAGAATTCAAACTTCAAAGAAAATGCTAGAATGAAACTAACGTATTGTGAGTCTTTTGGAGTCATGCGCCGATGGGTAGGGTTACATAAATCAAAAGTTCTAATTTGTCTGTAGATGAGCTACGATGGATGGGGATCGCCTAACAAGTACCGATTTTCGGAATGCAGTCGACGCAGCATGCGCGACTTCATTGTATCCAGTGGTGGTTCTTGTCTCAAATTCAACTCTGCTCCAAAAAACCTTTTGACATCTTCGGACACTTTGGGGAAGCGCATGAGCATGGAAGAGCTTTGTAAGAAAGTCACTGGAAAGCTCGACGCGAGCGTTGTGGACGATGACGCTGATTCGATGTGTCGCATGGTCCAATGCAAGTATTCCTCTGGCCAAGGAATGTACACCATTGAGAAATTACCGACTCTGATAGGAAATGATGCCTCCTGTGGCAAAGGCGGCGTAAGAAAAATATATACTAGCAGTTCGTTTTTTCTATGTATTAAACAATTTTTAATTTCGGAAATTGTTGAACAGAAATGCAAAGACGGTTTCTGTATCGGAAATCAGCAGAAACCCATTGTAGAACAAAGTGAAAAGAATCGAATTTGCCAGGAAAAGCTGGATAAGAACGCAGTGTCGATTGACGCTTCGGATTTTCCGCCAGATCGTCAATGCAATTCAATAAAATGCAAAATAAGTAAACCCAACGGCGCGTACTCGTGGCAGCAGATCGAAGTATTCCTCGGCAATGGCGTCCCGTGCAACAAATCTGGGGTAAATTTAATTTAAAACATTCTTTTTGATGCTTAGGAATTAACATCTTCNAAAACATTCTTTTTGATGCTTAGGAATTAACATCTTCCTCTTTCCAGAAATGCAAAGGAGGGAAATGCATTATTTCTTAATCGGTGACGATCGGTTATGTTATTTTATTTAGTTGATATAATAAAAACATTAAATTCATATGAATAATAACTTCGTTTTTTTTTAAATGTTAGAAAAATTCACCAATATTATTCTGTGTCTCCATTCCACTGATATCGCACTTACTTTAGTCATTAATTTTTGAAAATTTTCCAATTGCTACATCACTTACGTTCGCCATCTTGACAATTCGCCAACACAGCACATTCTGTCAAGAATTTTCGCTGAGTGTGATAGCGCTGACGTTGTTGATGTTGAGCAGTGCATCCGTCCAATCTCAATCCAATCTACCGAAAGCATTTTGTTTTAGTTGGTCCTTATTTTGTCAGTACGAAATCAAGCTCATTCGTCGAATGAGTGATTCCCTAAACTCGATAATTCTTCAAATTACTGGTCAATTCAATTATATTGATTTTTATTTGCTAAAATGCTTCTTCATTTTTTACTAATTGTCCTCGTCAGTCCTTTTGCATTTGCTCAACTTAATCGTCTTAAGCCTGCAACCGTTCGTAAGTCATCTATTGTTTTGTTAGCGCCTTATAGCAATAAAAACGAATTCAAACTTCAAAGGAATTCAATAATTGTGATTTGTGGTTTAGGCTGCCGTGATTACACGGTTTCATGTGACACGCAGCTCGTCGAGAAGCTGAACGTTCTTGGACTGGCATCGCTAATCGTCGATGTGACGCAGAAAGCAGGGTGTTGGTGTCAGAACAACGGAATTGGAGCCAGTAAGTCCTACTTGGCTCACCTGCCCATTTCCGCTCGAAATACCGATTGCGCTTGCGTATTACATTCAATTCACATTTCGCCCAATCAACAACAATCCTGGCCTCTGTCACTGCAATTGTCCTTCATAAAGTCAACTACTCAGGACGCATTCCTGCCAAATGCATTGCTTACGTTATTTTAAGGTTGTAAGTTTCGAAAAAAAAAACTATAGACAAAAAATAATTTGTCTATATTTCTACAATTTTGTTAAAAACTAAAAAAAAAATTTCACGAAACCAACAAAACATGAATGTAGAACAAAATTCGTTTTCATTATGCCATGTAATTCGTGGACAATTCAACTAATTAAGTACTACTTAATTAAACCATTTCATATTGGCCGAAACTAAGCTACATGAACTTGAATAAATTAAAATATAAAAAAAACATTGTCCCGTTGGAAATGGATCAAGTATGTAGGGCAAGTATTTGCGTTAGCGGTGGTGGGAATGGGAGTTCCGACAACTTGGTTCTCCGTCCGCATTCCCAGTGATTGTGATTCTTGCTTTGGCTTTCATGGCCTCGGAAAGCGTCATCTGAAGCAAAATGGATGACTTTAAATAATAAACAAAACCGCAACCAAAATACATTTAATTATAAAATACCTGGCTGTTCTTTGTGTCCTTCTTTGAGTTGTAGCAGAATTCAACAAATGCCACCGCCATTGCTAGCACAAGTCCTATGATGAGAATATAAAAAATTCCGGCGAGGCTTCCTAGTGATAGCTCGTCGTCAGTTGAAGAAGTTTCCTGCTAAAATTGGAAAATTTATTGATATTTAACCTTCATTTTTTTTTTAAAATGACCTCAGCAATTTAAAACGTGATTGTACAGGAAAGAAAAAATTATTGAAAAAGAAAATTTGTTTAGCAAATTAAATTAATAAAATCATTTATGTGATAGATGAATGGGGTTACCTTGTTGCTTTGATCGCATTCACTCCTTTCATACCACCAAGTATTTTGTAGTTTGCTCAATATTCCGTTCTCAGTCATCTCCAGCACAGCTAGGTTCACACGATGTCTGCAAATATTTACAAGATGTTCAATTAACTAAATTAAAACAAAATTTATTTCGTCGTACTTGAGTGGTGATCCGAGAGGAGTGGCTACACCGAAACCCTTAGCATCCAAGTTCTGCCCCACCTTCATCGTGTCGCAAGGTTTTCGCTGATTGGTGTAATCATTCTTTGGAGATTCAACTAGCAAAGCATACTTTCCTGTTGACACAAACCGTAATCAAGAAACAATTAAATTGTAATAAAAGCAAAAATAGTTTCCAAAATTTCAATAAATAATTTCACAAACCCTTTCGCTCTCGAACGAGTTTGATCCCATCCTCATATGAAGCGACGTTGACTCCCTCCCGTGTGCTCATAAAATCCCACATTCGTTTGTACTCTTCAATTTCAGATCGCTGCGAATAATATCGTTTAAATTACGTCCATTATAAATTAAAGTGCATTTAACCTCTAATTAACGCTCACTCGAAAGAATTCCCAAGTGGAGCCCCCTTTAAGAGTACCGTACTCCACTGCAGTTTGTTTGGACAAATCCATGGCATCCTTAATAGGAAGAATCATTCGATTCACGGTCCGTACAGCCGCAAAGTTGGCAGTGTATGAAGATATCAAAATCAGTGTAAAAAACCACCAAACGCTTCCCACGATACGTCCAGCGAAAGATCTGCAAACGATGTCGCAGATCGTTAATTTAAATTACTTTTATGGTAAGGGCATAAGGAAAATTAAGGTAATACTTAAACAGTTTATAAAGTTGGGATTGTATAAAAATTAAAACTTTAATATGAACCTCTTTAAGTTAATTCAAAGAAGCGATCTTATAACAAGCGCTAAAAAATGTACGTCGGATATTTCGAGTAAGCAAAAAGTATTTTTAGGCGGAACCCCAAACGATTCCAAAGCTGCTTGTTGTAAAGCTCACAGTCGAAAGCTCAATCGTTTTTTATGCAGGCAGCGTGCTTAAGAAATAGAGGTTTCTGAACACTTTAAATAATTTTTATTTAGAAAACGATAGACCTACCTTGGACAGATGTCACTACCCTGTTGAACGAGAGCTGCAAAAGAGAACCAAAGGGCATTGGGAATACTGAATTGCGTATGAAACCGTCCACGCGTCTCCAGGATCCATTCCGCAGCGTTGAAACGAGTGACAATGTACAGAATCAGTGAGACGCCAATGTAAGCAAGAACGACGCATGACCAAGTGTCATTGGACAGCGGACTCATGAACCCAAAAACACCCTGCGTGTGCTTCTTTGGCTTGTAAATCATGATGCTAATTCCCAAGGACAGGAAGGGCTTGCTGAAGTCAACCACGCGTTCTCGCTCGGAAGTGATCGTAAGGGCAGAAATAGCCAAATCAGCCTCCTACGTGGATAGTAACGTACAAAAATTATGAATGGTTCATGTTCTCAAGGAAGTCCCTAAAATATTGCCTCCTGTTCAGAAACCTCTTCCCACGCACGCACGCCTGCCTTTGCACGCCCTTTCAATGTAAAAAAAACCGTGGAGGAGGAGGGACGGAGGTTTGTTTACCGTGGGTTTATAAGGGTCCCTTGTCTGAAGATGCTGGCAATTGAAAACCACAGCGTATTGCGCAGTGTGTAGACATGGGCATTGTAAGGATTTCTGGCGGTGAGGAGAAGCGTAACTGCCACAGAAAAGATGGCGACGGCAGAAGCGAACCAAACGGTGCCCTGCATCGGCTTGACAAATGAGAAGGCTCCCGGGATTTCCAGTTGCGGCGTCTTGATCATGATGGAAATGCCCAGCTCTAGATATGGCTTCGTGAACTCTATCAAAGGGAAGTTAGCTTGAGGGTGAGGCGACTACTGGGCAACATTGAATACTGATGGTGGCTACGTACCGATCACTGACTCGCGGGAGGCTGTGATTGTGAGCGGAGCTACAGCCATGTCGGCCTCCTACGTCAGGTTTAGGGTTCAGTGTAGGAATAGAAAACGTTTATTTGAAGAAGTGAGGGTGAATAGTGAGATAGCGTTTGCAGGGTTAAGGCTGGAATCTAATATGGCGGCGGCGTGGAAAGAGGCTTTTCTGTTTAGGACACAAAATGACGCAGGCGCAGAGGCATTATTGGGAGAAGTAGCAGAGAAAGGAAGCACGACGAGGGAAGCAATTACTGAAAATAATTCTGTTACCTTTCGAATCAGCTCACCCACCATTCCGTCCCACCCTAAAAAAAAACATTTAAATACCGTTTTCGCCATGGTTTGAAAATTAAGAAAGTTTACCGCCAGGTGAAAGCGGATTTTCAGAACCATACTGATCGTCTTTTACCAGTCGAATCTCATCTGTAGAAAAATCAACCAGTAAGTTTTCGGGAAGTCGAATTTTGAAACGTATTGAGACTTTACATGAAATTTTAAGTTCTTTTGCAATAAGGTCCGCCAAGTCTTTACAGAACCCTTCAAAACGCTCATTTCCTACAGGACTTTTTTCTCCCTTTTCAATTTTTCTATACATCAAGTATGGCTCCTCCTATAAAACCGAATTAAATGTTGTTTTTTATGGAATTCCGTTTAGGATTATGACTTTACAAGGATGCTTATGACGATGTATGTTTTGTTGTTTTCCTTTAAGGGACGACTGTAGTTTAAATATTTTGCGGCTCGCTTTGCCTCGTTCGTTTCAAAGCCAACGCCTTCTTTCCACTGTCCAATCTACGGCAAGTATCCATAATCAACACCAAAACAGGTACAAACGTGAAAATTTTTGAGTACAGTATTTTCTAAACCTTGGTAGGAACACTATGAACATTCATTTCCAGCACATCCAGCGTATATCCAATGCGCGCCCCTTGCTCGTTAAATTTTATTTCACCGGATAACCCCTCCATCTCCACCTGAAATGAAAAAAAAAGTTGAAAATATTGAAACGTCAATTTCAACTGTGCTTGTGCTTTACTTTTCGGAGTTCTCTTGTAATTAGTTCCCCGTGTTCAAATGGGTGAACCGAACGTGACTCGGAGTCAATGCCTGCCGACTCGGTGCAAGTCAGCATGTGGGAGGAGTTGCGCTGCAGCGATAGCGGATCGTAGGAGAGGATTTGATGGAAGGCTTCGTGTAGAATAGCCACACTATCGTACATGAATGCTGCAGTTGCCTTAGAGCAAAAGCGACCATTATCAAACGGTAAAAGATAGTGTTCTAGTTCGTTGTGACATTTACGGAGATTGAAGTTTTTCCAGCGCCTGGAAATCGGATTGCGTCAAGTGAAGCCCAGCGCTTTATAAAGTCCTTTACACGCGCTTTGGAGTGATCAACGATTCTGAACCCAGTAATGTTTATAGCTCCGTATTCAACGACAGAAGAATCCCAGGGTTCATCAAATGCCTTTTAGAAAAGAACAAAATAATTCAGATTTTTGTAGGATTTTGACCCAATTTAAATCCAAGTTTTCCAATGCTTGCATATTTTTCCAACAAAAATCTCACTGATACTACATCAAATATCGGCGCTTGTAAGTTGGTAGAAAATTAACCTTTATCTTATATAATTAGATACAAAATTCAGCGTTTCCTTACCAGTCCCGCAAGTAGGTAGTGATAGGTGCGTCTTCCCAATTGAATGTCCCGCACATGGCTTAGGATGATTTCTTTGGCTAAAGATGGAGGACAGTCTAGAACGACGTATTTTACGCTCCAACTTGATTAGCAACACATTGGACATCAATTCCGAGCGTAGAGTTTCATTTAAATTAGGAATGTTTGGTTTGTTTTACCGTTTTCCCAATTCAAGGTTGCGTAGAATGGAGAGCGCTTCCTGAGCACTGTTGATTCGCTTCACCGTCGTGACTTTCAGGGAATCGTTCCTGTATTCCAGATTCTGGAATATTGCCTGGAGCCGAAGAAGCCCTGAAAATTGGCTTTTGATACATTCACATTTCATTTAATTTAACTTAGAAATGCTTCAGACATTGAAATAAAATTATTATATAAAGGATTATTTGACTTTTGAAAAATTAGCATATTTCTGTTGATGTGCTTGCAATTAAAGTAAGTTATTGTTCAAGTAGGGTAATTCCTAGATTAAAGTTATTTTAGTTTCCGTTTTCAAATCAAGGTGAAAAATAATGGCACTAACCTTCATGTGTGCTGTAAAGATAAATGATATTTTTCCAACCATAATGATCAGTGATATCGAAAATGGCCTTGTGAAGATCGGTTGGCTGTACGCGCGTCACAAAATCAAGCTTCCCCTTACTCATCTACGTAAACAATTACATCGTTAAAAATTATTATTTAATTGATGAACTAATTAAGATGTATCGTACAGTGGTGGGGAACCACGGTGTTATGAACGGCATTTGAAAGGTGTTAGCATAGGAATGGAACGAATGGAAGGCGTCGCTTCCCATGGAACCAACCATTGCACTCACTCCTCGGGCAAACTGATTGCATACTACAAAAATAGGTATAATCGATAGGTCAACGTAATTGCAACCATATTTTAACCAGAATTTAATTGGCTAACTGATGCGGGAAAGTTTGAATGCATCTGCCGTGTTGATGATGTCGACGTAAGCCAGAAGCTGCTTTTCTTCTGTATTGTGCTCCATGAGGGCATGTTTGAAGGCCGTCTGAATCTCGACCGAACCTTGCTCAAAGATGCCTCCTGCGAAAATGCAATCATGCAAATACATTTGTACCCCAAAGTAAAAAAAATACAAAATTTTGGAATTTTTTGGCAATTGAAAAAAAATATTTACCAAGTGGGATCTTCTCTGAATTGGCAATGAGTATCAGGATTGAGAAGGGTAATAATTGCAGGAATGTAAAATTGGACATGATGTTGCCTCCAAAATTGAAGCAATGGAATTGGCAAAATATTTACATTGTTTTAGAAAGAGAAACAAAGAGAAAGTATACCAAATTGAAATTGGAATAAAGGATTTGACTTTGTATGAAGCTGAATCTTCCAGTCTCCTCATCATCGATCCAAAGAAAGATCAAACGGAGTCTGCGACAGCATCCAAAGAATCTAATCTAAAAACTTTCACTAAAGATCCCTGTTTTTTTACTTTCGGAGCTAGTTTTGAAAAACATTAAATACTTCACTTTTGTTTAGTGGTATTGGCATGATTTAAATAAATAGCTAAGCACCAAGGAATGTGTAAAATTGATCCTGAAGTCACGATTTATTAACTCTAAAGATTCTTATATAAAATGAAAGATTTCGGATTAATGTGATTTAATTTTTAATTATTTAATTCTCTCTCATTTTCGTGACAAAATAGATGGTTTCAGAATAGCTGTATCCACATCTAAGGAAGGCACTGCAAGTAATGAAAGTAAGGAGTTGAGCTTAACATGTTCTGCAACTAATAAGGTTACAAAATTTGTTATACCACAATTTTTGAGGAGTACTCCAACGTCTGGATGCTTTTTACGGTCCACGCCCGATGCTTTAATAAACCATTGCTCCTTTCCCTGTTAACAATATTTGGTGTGAGAGTCTAAATTTTCATTACAATGAGCAAGATGATTTGTCTTACTTTAAAATCTATTTGGGTAATAAACTTGGCAGCAAACGGTTTTGACTTGTGATGTATTAGGTCATAGGTCATGTCAACCACGTCCTGGTTCCACTCAATCTGGGGAAGAATATTGTGAATACCGCACCAAATTGCTTGAAGGCGGAGCTCATGAGCCATACATTTACGTAAAAATCGAAGATCTGCTAGCTTTGCATTCACGAACTCGCCGTAATCTACCATGAAGATCTATTGGAATACAAAAAATATGAAAGATTAACACCTAGAAAAGAAAAATTCTTTCGAAGAACTAACACGATGCGTTCCATCCACACGACCCTCTACGTATTGGCCACGATAATAGTCTTTAGATCCATCACGGTACTGAATTACAACCAGGTAAAGTCCTTCACTGAAATTGAAGTCTCGTGGAATCGATACATCGCCAGGCGATGTTGAATCAATATTATCATAAGAAGATCTAAGAATAAATAAAGCCAGAAATTATAAGCTAACTTCAATTTTGACCCATATTTGGTTCTAAGAGCTCTTTTTTTCAATTTCATGACACATAGACCAGGAATTGTTCTGTTCTGTTGAAGATCGTGTTGAAATTCAACACGATCTTCAATATGAAGATGAAATAAAATTAATGTGAAAAAGAACAATTCCTCATCCATGTGACATGCAATTGAAAAAAAAAACTTACGTCAATGCCGTTTGAAATTGGTTTAACTGGTTCCAATTTTGCCAGAGAGCAATATAAAAATCCGTTGGTGTATAGTAGTTTAGCAAAAGGCAAGGAAATTCTTTGCGCCTGCGCATACTGTCTGGGGAAGCCATCCACTCAGAACAGGTATCAATTCGTTCTCCAAGTTGCATAGAATCGTTAGGAATACTTCCAGCTCTATGAGCAGGTAAGACGCGCTTGCTGCTTAAATTAATCTTGTTCTTAGGTAAATTGTCTCTCGGTCTCGATGTATGGTCTTCTTCGGTAACTTTAACCGCTCGCTGGAATTCTAGTAAGTTAGATTTTGAAACAATATAAAAATCCTTTCCTGGCAGGGAGAGGTCATTGGAAGTCATGAGGCCAAGCCTCGAACATTCGAACATTTTAAGTAGCGCTGCTACAAAGGCCGGTAAGTTTTCAAAGCCCCAAGTGCTTACATTCTCTGGCGTCACCTGTATACTGAACATGTCCTGAAGTTGTGTAAAGGCTTCGGCCAAAGACATATGAGTTGTGGATGACTTCATTGTCGTCAATATATATGTACACTCTAATTTATGCAAAATATTCGCAAAGAGGTCAATGGGCTTTGTAACACCTTGTTGAGAGTCGAAACACAAATCTCTGCAATCCGGCTTAGGATTATTTGAATTATTATTTTTGTTTTTGTCAATGAGTTGCATCTTTTTTGATCCTTTGACCAAGTTCTGGAGTTGAGCCTTTTGGATCTGAATTTGAACTCTAGGAAGAAGAAAAGGTTGCTTAGTTTCTTGACATCTGACTTGATTGAAGGCGTCCAGTTCTCCGGAAGTAAAATTATCTGAAAGGGTTATTTCCTCTTCCCTAGGTATGCGATAATGTGGGTCAATTAGCTTATGTCCAGTTTCAAATCGATCCTTGATGATTTTCTTTTCCTCCTGAATCCACTCCTCAATTTGTTCCAAACGATCTTCCTTGTAAGTAGCAAAGATGCGAGCATAAATTGGAGAAGCCCTATCTATTCCTCCGTAGATCTTGCATAGTTCCTCTTCCAGAAGACTGTCTGTGTAGTAGCTTAAAGACAACCATGGTACGGCCTTCCCTTGACACCGATACAAGTGACGCAGCTGCCTTTCACGGCTGTTTTGAAACTCCAAGTATTCAGTGAAGCGTGCATAATCAAAGGCGGCTGGGGGCGACACATCTGTCGGATTGTTGTCCATTTCTTTCACGTTGCTGTCAATCGTCTCGTCACTCAAGAGTCTGGATAACTGCCTAAAACTAATGAAAAATTATAAGCTAACACGATTCACGCTGTTTGAACTAATTGCCTAGTTACTAATTACCTTTTACGTACAGCAGTTTTACTGGGTTATTAAAACGCTTTATTTCAAACCGTGACAAGTGAATTAGAGAGAATACAAAGAACATGTGCTGAGATGTTGTAAACAAATTGGCATTTGTAAAAGCTACTTCAGTGAAAACATTGTCGAAGATGGGCATAACAGGTAAAATACGATAAAAATAGAAAGGACGCCGACGAACTAACAAAAACTTAGACCTTATAAACAGTAGAAGTGTGGGTATAAAAAGAGGGACTCATGACCTTGACCATCGGTTGACCTTTGACCTCCAGCAGCAGAGGCCTTTGCCACATAATTTTTTTTATCCTGGGCCGGTGCCAGTAGGGGGTCGTTGACCGTCGACATCACGCATGCGTGACAAAATCAAGGTTAAGTAGATAAATTCTCAATTTAAAAAAACAGCCTAATTAAAAAAAACGTGATTATGTTTATTAAAAACCGATCAAAATTGGGATCATAAAAGATATATTCAAAAATACATTTAATTTAAAATTGACAAGAAATTCAATTTAGTCAAAATATGGACAACGATTAACAATTATTAGACAATTCACTCGTAACATGCCGCAAAACATTTCCAGAGAACTATTACCTGCATCGAAATTGATCGTTTTAGGGAAATGATAAGATTGTGAACTTTACGAAATCACGAGATTTGTGCGAACTTGGAAACAATTTAAATCCAAACACGCTTCTGAAGTGTTGCCTCTTGCAATCAGCATTGTCAATTCCTACAAAACCCTTTGAACAGTAAAATAATAAAGAACAGTTCCGGTCCATATTTCTAAAATGCTCACAAAATTGCTCATTGTTTGTTTGATGGCGTTCGCTGTCGCAAATGCCAGAACCCTTCGAATCAGCCTAAGAGCCAGGTGCTAATTTCCGTTTACTATTTATGTGATTATTTTTTGCAATTAAAGTTGTGTCTAAATTATGGTGCGTTTCAGAAATTTGCCGAATCTTGACGTCTTCAATGGCCCTCCAGACCCTTACGCTATTGTCAACTACTCGTTCGAACCTTCTGAAGAATTCTTCCTCATTGGCGAGACGCAGCACTTTGATGATGTCAATCAAGCAGAATGGCCGGAAAACTTCGATTTTGCATACATCGGCGATGACTCGCAACAGGTAGCAAAAAAATATGAACTTTCTTTTAAATATTAATATCTCACCGTGTATTCTTTAAACATTTTCTTGTAGCGCCTGAAAATTGATATTTATGACGCTGATGTCGACGCAGACGACAGGATTGGCAGCGTTGAAGTTGGGCTTAAAGACATAACTGCAGCATTCGGAATGACAGTGGACCTTGAAATCGTTCCAGAGGGAAATGGCCAGGTCACTGTCACCGGAACATTCCTGGATTAAGAGTCACCATGTCGGGCTCTCCATCACGCCATTTATATGTGAAATTGAAACGAATAAAATAAAGCCGTGAAGAAGTTGAATTGGAAACTCGTCTTTAATTTCAGCGAAACAAGCTTCTACCTAGGAGCGTCTAGTGACATTTAGTCTGTTATCCATGTCTTTAAGGGCGTTATTTAATCCAAGTAAACAAATAAGCAAGATTAACTACTTCTAGAAGATTACGGGAATTCATTTTACAAAAGCATCAAGAGCTTTATTCATTTCAATCCTATTTGAAAATTGAAGGCGTGTTGATAACTTACTGTGCATTTTTTTTTCAATCAGCCGCATTAGTGCTTACTTAGAATTAAACGTTTCAAAAATGAAAAAGTCCCCCAGAGAAACGGCTTGGCTGCCGTCGAAGATCTTTTTCTGGTAATTCAATTCAATTTTAGTGACATCTAACTGATTTTTTCGCTTGAAATTTCACTTCGTATTGTGCCGTTTCAGTTGGCTTTGGGAGCTTCTGCGCTTGGGTTCTAAGCGTGAGCTGGAAATCAGCGACATGTATCAAGTTCTGGAAGAAGACAAGGCAGAAAGTTTAGGAAATTCGTTAGAAGGCGCATGGAAAGATGAACTGAAGAAATCAGGGATTACCTTTCAGAAAGTAGATGACGATGGAGAAATTAGTTCAGAAAGAGATAAATTAATTAATGATTTGAATCGACAAGATGAGAATTTACCTTCGAAAAAGCCAAGATTTGGAAAAGCCCTTCTGCGTATTTTTGGACTTAATTATCTACTCCTGGGTCTTGTAGCCTTCATAGATGAGTGCGTCATCAAGTAAGTGTTTTAGTGAAATCTTATCATTATATTTTACGATAAGACGTCATTTAAAACTATATTTAAATTAATGAAAAAAAAAAACTAAGGCAGGATCGTTTTTTGTTAAGTCCTTCCCACCCCTATAAGGGTCATATACTGAAGTCGTGTGTATGTGCAGGGTACTTCAGCCCTTGATTCTAGGTCGCTTGATTCGGTATTTTGGAGGTGAGTTTACGGAACTGGAAGGGTACTTGTACGCTGCCGGCGTGACGCTGTGTTCCGCTTGGTATGTAACCGAACACCATCCCTATTTTTTCGGTCTCCAACACATTGGGATGCGGAGTCGAGTAGCAGTATCGTCAGTGGTGTATCGGAAGGTTCGTTTACAATCGAAAATAAATATTGCAAAACATAAATTTTGTTTTCTTGCGTAGGTATTGCGGTTAAGCGTCACCGCGCTTCAAAATACAACTATTGGGCAAATGGTGAATATCTTATCGAATGACGTTAGCCGATTTGACCAAGCTCCACTTAATGGGTTGGTACCTTCTGATTGGACCGCTTCAACTTGGAATCGGTACACAATTATCGGAATTTGATTTGATTTTGAATACTTATGAATTCGATATAATTTTATATTATGTGTAATTATCAAACAGTTGTCTACATTCTGTGGGGATACTATTCGTACGTCTGCCTGGTTGGCGTAATCTTCTTGATTCTTTTTGTTCCTTTTCAAAGTAAACCTTAATTATGTTTTTTTTTAAATTTTATTTAAATTAAAAAATTTATTTAAAACCTAATTTATCTAATTATTGAAGGTCTTATGGGTAACTTATTCGGGAGAATGCGGCGCACGGTTGCTGGAAGAAGTGATAAGCGAATCCGGATTTTGAACGAAATCGTCAGCGCTATGAGAGTTATCAAGTAAGACAAATCGCTGATTATTTGATTTAATTGAATCAATGTGATTTCTTACAGAATGTACACGTGGGAGAAGCCTTTCGCACAGTTAGTGACTGAATCCAGGGCGTAAGTATTAATTATGTCAAACGTGAAGCTAACAGATCTTTCAGCGATTATAGTGTCAATCATTTATTTAATTAGTTCTGAAATGCAAGCTCTACAAACTGTGGCATACTTGAAAGCAGTCAACAACAGTTTGTTCTACGTTTCTTCCAAGGTCGTCATTTTCATCACACTACTCGTATACGTCCTCACCGGGAACTTCCTTACTGCAGAAAAGGTGGGATTTGAAAACCGTTGGAAATTTATTGTAACGCAGTTAAACAAAATTTTAGGTGTTTGTGACGATGGCCCTCTACAACAACGTTAGTATGACGCTAACCCTCTTCTTCCGTAAGTCTTTATTCCAATCCAACCTAACCTTGTCTGGGCACTTAAACCCGTATTTCTATTCTTAGCATTTGCAATGGCCAATATGGCGGAACTCATCATCTCAATTCGTAGATTGGAGGTCTGTACAATTACAATTAAGTAAATAACCTGATACTTAATAAAGCCCTTTTTTCATAGAACTTTCTTCTCATGGAAGAAAGGAAAACGACCAACAATACGCGCGGAGGAGTAACGAATGAGCTTGAAAGGGATTTTCCACAGCGCAGACGCAGCGCTGGTTCTGTAAGCGTGTTGGTGAAGAATCTCAAAGCAAAGTGGGTCAAGGACGTGGACGAGTGGACCCTTGACAACGTGTCTATGCATGTCAAAAGGGGTCATCTCGTT
>VYYI01000579.1:0-28994 GCA_021029175.1 Bilobella aurantiaca
GCGACGCGCTGCCTATCCACTTGCGCCGCCCGATCCGCAATTGGCGAAGTTCCTCCAGCATGTCACCTTTAACGACACTGACACCAACGAAGGAGGAGGAGACGGACACCATAGAAATGGTCACCAGCATAATAACGATTCTGATGATACTTGCAGCAGCTCTTCATCAATTCCCAGTGCTATTGGGGAATTTGGGAACGGCGACTGTGCCTCGACCAAATACTTAAAGTTATAATAGATCTTAAAGTGTACTTCTAAAATAATCACTATTCATCTCAAACTGCTGAAATTGCGATTCCTTGCATTTAAAAAACATCAGAATATGTCTTAATATTTTGGTTTGTCACATTCACATCCCATGCAAATAAACGGATTGGAAATGGCTTCGCTGCGGATTTTATTATCGCAATTGAAATAATGCACATTTATTCGTTTCTCGCAAACAAGTACCAGTTTTATATTCCAGAATGCTCCCTTCAAATCTGAAAATCATCAAGTGGTTCATGAGCCCTTAAGGCCCCTCCTGCTCTTTGTTAAAAACAAGCCTTCTCAGAAATGCTCTTCGAGCTCTGAGCTTCTCTGAAGGTCTTTCTAATTCTCGAATTTAAAAAAATACTTGGTAGCCATTTGCATTGCATTTTCGAAAATTCAAAACCTACCAATATTTCAATCCATTTTTCTCCTAATTCTTTATAAGTTTTCTCCAAAGTCTTATTTTCAGTATCATTATTACATTGAAACTACCACGCAATTTAAGATGTCTTGACAGAACATACCTATACCTTTGGGAATCAAATTAAATAAATAAATTTTTATTATAAATTACTTATTATAATTAAAGTTTATGATAATATTTATAATTTGTATATCTTCGTATATACAAAGAATATGTAACAAGTACAACCTTAGGAGGTAGAGCAAATTACGTAGAATCTTGAGTCAACCTTGGATACTTATTTCCTTATTTTCAAAATTTTCAAGACGAAAAGAGATGAAGTCCTCAAGGGCCCTTAAGTCCCAGAATAGAGACGCCCTTCAGATTGACGCAAACAAGGTCATCAGTGACCCTTAAGGGTCCACTTCCATTTAACTCCGTTCCAAATTTTTCGTATTTAAAGCGATTTTTCCAGGTCCAAAATCATCAGTCCACTTCTCTTCCTCAACAGCGACTTCAAAAGTCCAATAACTTCGTGCACACATAAAATGAAACCCGTAAATTTCCTTATTCACATATCTCTAAATCAGAAACATTTCTTTAAGAAAACAAAAAAGAACTTTTTTGTTTAAACAAAAATCTTTTGAAACTTTTCAGATCCTTTGCGTAGCGTTCCTCATCTCCGCGGTGAGCTGTCACAGCCTGTACGGTGGATACGAGAGCCACCACGCCCCGTCCACGGTTTTCGACACCGTTTCCGGGAAGCGATTTGTCAAAATCCTCCGCCTCGTTGGAAGTAAGCCTATCGCTGATCACAGATAACTTTTTAAATTTGACGCTTTTTACGCTAAATCGCTTTTATTTGTTTCATAGACACTGACAACGCTGGAAATTATCACTTCGAGTAAGGACTCTCCAACAAAGTTTTCTAAACTAAAATTTCTGAACATTTGATTTTTAAAATCGCTTTTCTAAAATAAAATTTTGAATTTTAGTTCCGAGTCTGCTGATGGAACGAAAATGAGTGAGACTGGAGGCCTCAAGGTCGTCAAGGGTGAGGTCGGATCCACCAAAACAGGATCCTACTCCTGGATTTCTCCAGAAAACGAACACTTCACGTAAGTTTTTGTTCAGAAATTTCAGCGATTTGCGTTCCAGCAACATCTTATTTGCGATTAGGATGACCTACACCGCCGATGAGCAGGGTTTCCGCCCAGTGGCCAAGCACCTCCCCGTCTCTCCACCAATCCCAGAAGAGATCCTCAAGTCGCTCCGCCTCCTTCCCAAGCTCGACTTGAGCGAGTACGAGAAGCCCTCACGACATGCCTATGACTACTCCTCATCCCACTACGTCGTGCCCATGAAGCCCTTCGCTCCACCCACCACCGCCACCCACGTCTTCACGGCGCCAATGCTCTCAGCTGGACTCCCACCGGCCCCACCTGCATCCTCCATCCAAGTCCTCAAACCACTGGAAGCACCCACCAAGACCCACGTCGAAACGTCAGAGTTCCTCATTGACTCCGAGCCAGCTCGCACCTTCTTCAGAATTGGACACACAGCGTAAACCCACCTTACTCAAATCGTGATGAATCGAATTTCGATTATATTTTGAAAACTTTTTTAAGACTTAAAAAAAATTAAGTAACATTTAATTTAATAGTTTGCGTTGATCGTGAACAACAATTATAAAGATCTTTCAATTAAAATTCAGGCAATCAAAATCGTTTTTTGATCCTTATTTCTCAAACAAAAAGAAAAATTATAAGGGAATTTGTTTGTGAAACTCCGAAATCTAGCACCATAAACGACGCACTGTAGAACACCTCCATTTTATTTGGAATGACGTGAATATCACAAACAGGTTTAAGGTCATTTAAGGCAGTATTTTCTAAACAAAAACAAAGAAGTCCAAAGATGAAAAGCGACAGGAAAGGTGGTAGAAAATTCATAAAATTATTGCAAAAACCTATGAATCCTAAAATTAACTAAAAATAGTAAGAAAAACATGTTTCAAACATGATATTTTCGATGACTTTGGTAATGTACGCACCATACTTCAGTGAAGGCATTCATAGCTGAATCTTTGTGAATGTGAGTGAATTTTTAAAAAAATCCACTCTTCGGTACTTATCCAATTTGTAACTACTTTTCTTTCACTCTCAGTTTTTACAATTATTTTTTTGTACTTTCTTTTGAATTATTCGTTGGTAACTTTTTTTGGCAAAACTTTCGTATGGCTTAGATGTCTTCAGTCTTTGTAAACTGAAACTTTACTTAATACATTGGTTACGCCTGGTTGAGTGGTGGCTTCTTCGGTGGGCGTGCCGGTGGGTTCGGTGGGGAGGTTAATCCACTTAAATCCTGAAACAAGTTGTGAAGTGCTTCACGATGCTTTGGTGGAAGGGGTGGGGCAATTTGCGGTGGCTCTTCATCCATCTCATGGCACTCCATGGAATTTCTGGATGATGTCTCCGTGTTGGAAGATATTGAGATCCCGGAACTTCGAGCGTCCCCGCTTCCGTTGCTTGTCCAGTTCATGAGTCCAATACTCTTTCGATTATCCAGCGTCATGGAGAGTCTGGGATTTAGCTGAGACTACACAATAAAAAAAAAATTCAAAATTCAAAATTTTGAAATTCAGGGAAAAAACACGATTTAGTTATACTATACCTGAATCGAAGACGTCGATGTATGATGAGAATGGTTAGATTCATGTTCCTCTCCGCTAATCGACGTAAGTCTATTCATTGACGATCCCAATTGAAACAAATTTCCTCTTAAATTAGCAGAACCAATTCCGATCCCTTCGTCAAATGAACTTTGTGTTGACCGCCGTTGCATGATTCCAGTTCGATTGATCGCAACCAAAGATTTTCCGCCTGAACTTCTAAAAGAAATTAAAATACATCTATAATTTATAAGCGAAAAAGATAATAAGAAGTCAAATAATAAAATAAATAATTTAGAGTAAAAATTAAGTCCAATAATATAAAAAAATATATAAGAGTTTTCATAAATAAGCGTACTTATTGTGCGTAAATCCAGAATACACGCTTAGGGTCGAAGAGAAAGAACTTTTGCTTCTTGCTAATCCAGTCGCTCGCATTCCGCTGTTCAGTGACAAGGTTAAAAATAATATAAATTAAAAAAATCTTTAAAAAAAATAAAAATAAAATAACGTTAAAAAAGTTTTTCTTTTAAAGTTTAAAAACACTTTCTTACTCTGAATTTCGAGTAATAACATGAGGTTTGCTTCTATCGTCCTTCCGGGCAACAGCCAAGCGTTTCTTCTGCACTCGCTCCATGTCACGCTGAAGAACCTCGTCCTTCATTTCCCTAACATTAATACCCAAGTCACCGTACGCTTCTTCTAAGTGGAGCAAAAACTCTTGGTAACGCTCTTCCAGCTTTTCGTGAAGCGGTTTCAGTGCATCAGGGGCCTTGTCGCGATGAATCTAAAGCAAAAAATTCCAAACAACTTAATTTTTTTGACCTCTAATTGAAGATTAAATACAATACTTACACGCAAGCACTCTGAAATAAGAGGAACTTGAGCAAGGACCAAATGCTTCATTGTTCGAACGAGCTGAGCGTCTTCCGGTTCCCTTTCCAAGTACTCCGGACAAAAGAATGCCTAAAATACGTCAATATAATGTCATTTTGAATGCATTATTTCCATCATAACTTTTTGAAACTTAAATTTTATTTTAGGTTTGAAAATAAATAAATTAGAACAATATTTCAGTACTTTTTCGTAGTTGGAAACACCGCCCACACTCTGAAATAAGAGGAACTTGAGCAAGGACCAAATGCTTCATTGTTCGAACGAGCTGAGCGTCTTCCGGTTCCCTTTCTAAGTACTCCGGACAAAAGAATGCCTAAAATGCATAAACATAATGCCACTTTTAATACATTATTTCCATCATAAAACTTTTTGAAACTTAAATTTTATTTTAGGTTTGAAAATAAATAAATTAGAACAATATTTCAGTACTTTTTCGTAGTTGGAAACACCGCCCATCACAGCAGGATCCAGCACTCCATTGAGCTTGAGTGAGAGCGATCCTAGATCTTCCTGAGGATTAAGGCAATGTGCCAAAATCAAGTCACGCAATTTCCCATTGGCCTCTCGTAACGTTTCAATCCCAAACAGAATTGGCTTCACCTGTATCAGAAACAGCGTCGATATGTAGAAAATCCAGACCTTGTCACGTGACCCACTGGAAACATTAAAACTAAAAGTGTGGACCAAACCTGTGTCGAAGATTCTCGTATCACAGGAAACCAACTCATGTTTCCAGGAAAGGACGAAGACGTCCAAAGCGTATAGCGGTCGAGCCACAGCGATGCAAACTCATTTTTAGGATCTTTCGGCTCCTTGTGGTAAGGGCGGGCATACACGAATTTGTTCACGTCATTCGACCTATAATAGCGTCGTATTGACTCTTCAGCGTATTTAATTCCACTCAGACGCTTATTGTTCAGCTCCACGTCCATCACTGGATCAAGGTTGCAAATCTGCAATACTAAGAAACGAATTGTTCGTTTAAAATCTATGAAAAAAAAACGTTTTCTACTGCTGTTATTCGTTATTCCGCCCCACTTCTTAACACAGAGAGAGTATAGTTAAAAGTGTAGATCATAAATCGCTAAAGCTGGAGATTAAGTTTAATTAAAGTTTAAAATTAATTGAGGAAAGACGTTTTTTTTTAAATGAAATTAGTTTAAAAGCTTACATTGACAAGCGGAATTCCGTTGCTCATTTGACGGCACATTGAGACTTCGTAGAAGTTCCGCTTGCGGAAATTTTTCGAGCATCCTTGCTTCGAAATCATTCAATTTCTCAGATCGCCGCCCCCGGTAAACATACACCTTGAATCGAAAATAGTAATAAAAAAAAATTCCATTGTAAAAATTACATTTGAAGTTACATACTCTGTCCTGCAGAAATGATGGAAATCCTCTTCCAAAAAATGCAATGCGGAAGTATCCCGGTTCGAAGCGAATGCCCTTGAGAATCTTCTCGTAGAGACTCGCCATCCGAAGGAGAAGTTCCGGGAGTTGACTGTAGCTGAAGAGCTCATCAGCGTAGAGCTGACGCAACTCGTCGCAGACTTCGATGGCACATTCCCAACTCTTGGCATTCTCGTCATCAAAGTAGTTGACAATGTCTTTGTAGAGGGCTTCCTTCAGTTCCAATTGCGTGGTGAGATGCGGATACTTGGGAGAACGGAGGTACGCTGGCACTTCGTCTTCCGTCCACTCCAACTGCCGACTGTGCAGTTTCAGCGTAAATCCTGCTTCCGTGAAATTGTTGTGGATAATGTGGAGATCATGAAGTTTGTATAAGTAGCGGAGGTACAATTCCTTTCGACCCACTTCCATACTAAAGTCCTAAAGTACAAAGGATTAATTAACGAAAATTGCTAAATTAGCATTATAACATAATTATGAATTAGTCATAAGTTAATTTCAAAAAATTGTATGTCAAAATACGTACTAGAAGATTCACAATACAAGTCATCCGATTTCCTGAATCAGCCTCGTCAATAACTTCTCGGTATTCAAGTAGATGATCCACCAATTTTGTTATTGTTTCTACCATTCGAAGACCCTAAAAACAATTGCAACAACAAACAAACATATAAACATAAACAAAAAACCAAACAATAAAATAAATAAAATATAATATTTAATTATAAGATTATAAACAAAACAAGAAATGCTTACAGCTTCTTTAAATTCACTATCTTCAGTTTCGCAGCACCCAATAATCATCCTCTCGTAAAAAATTTGCCTAAAACCAATATCACCGCGTCCCGCCTCTAAAGACTCCACCAAACGATTGATAAGCTCATCCTCTACCTAAATTGAGAAAAAAAATACTTGAAATCATAGACTCTATGCTTTAAACGAAATCGAATAATTATAATTCTATTAAATAATTAACTTCTAAATAAATTAAACAGAATTAAAAATACTAAGGAAATTACCTTCTGGAAGTTCCCGTTTACTACGAAATCGCTGCGAATCATCTCGAAAAATATTCGAATTCCAATTCGACAAATTGTGACTTCCGGTACCATGGCCATGTCCAAAAACGTACCAACCGTGCTCGGAACGAACTGGACCTGTTTCTCACCAAGGCATTTCCACATGTGACGAATAAGGTCAGCGGCTCTGAGGCGCATGTCTCCATATTGTGACAGGACGCGAGTCCTCTTAATTACAGAAAACGTTTCGATTTGAAGGGATTCTTGTGTTAGGAAAGCAACGGCACATTGAAAGAAATTGTTCCAGATAATAAATTCAAAGGGCTCTCCAAACTCCATTTTGATCGTTTCTATGAGTTGCTCAAGGGCACCAAGGAGCACGCTACATCACAAACCAACCCTTAATGATTAAATTGCATTATTAAAATTAATTTATTATTAATTATAATTAATGATTAATTCTTGACCTATTCTGAAGCCAAATCATCTCCGACCAATTATTCTGGAAATAGCACTTTGAGAACAAGTTCTTGAACACTACGAGAGCATCATTGATGAATTTGAAGAGTTCCATTTTTCCCGAATCCGTTTTAACGGTAAACATTAGCTTTGAGAAGAGGCCGGGTGGCATTTGCCGGAGAAATGACATCAATATGGCCACCATGTTTGCCTAAAACGGATTTTTTTTTCGAAATTTTGAAACTGAAAATTTTAACTAAATTGCTTACAGCCATAGGATCATTGTTGCCAATTGTCCCAATAGAGCAGATAACATCACGGAGCAAAATCTGAACCATGTAGGAAATGTCCGTGTAGACTCGAGTTCCGCTTGAAAAGAGAATGTCCATTACTTCGCTAAGCAACTCCACGCACTTGTGAGTCTAAACAAAATTAAATTACAAAATTTTCAAAAAAAAAAAAAACTTTTTCTTTCTAATATTTTTTTTAGAAACTTTAAATTTTTTTTTTAAATGAGCGAAGCGAACCTCCTCAGAATGTTTGCTTGCGTCAGGTAGCGGAATGATGCCATGCCCTTCAATCGCTTCTGGACCAATCATATTTCGTAGCTTGTTTCTCGTCCGCGCCTTCGCATGTTCCTGTGACCTTCGCTTCATATCCTAATAGGGGAAAACAACAAATCAAATCCATTCTGAATCTCGTAAACTACAAAATCTTATGCTTACTTCATCATTTCCTGGTAAATGCTGTTTGATACTGTTAGCCACAACCGGAAGTAGTGTTGTACGAGAATCAGCATTTTGAAAAAGGCTTGATCGAACAATGTCCATTATGGCATTCAATTTCGGGATTGGTAGTCGACCAGGCTCCACTCTCATAAGCAATTCTACCAGCAATTCGCTGCGTTAAATTGAGTATTTAAAATTATTAATTACTTTTAATTAAATATGAATCTAATTAGTTCTTTAACGTATTTAAACTCATTCCACCTTAGCCTTCGCTCCGAGAAAACCGTGCTCAGAGACTCGATAATTGTGGGAACGTATCTCAAACACCCTTTTTGAGCATTTACAAATGGCAACTCTCTATTTGACAATAGGCCTCCAAGAGCAGAAAATAAAATTTCAATTGCTTGCTCAAACTCGGCTTCCTCTTTTGATGCATCTTCCTCCGATTCGATACTGTAAAAAAATGGGTAAAAATTAAAAAAGTGTAAACTAAGAAATTGTTTTGAATCAAAATTGTAACATTTTTTTATTTATATAAATTTAAATATTTACTCCATGTCCCGCAGTTTGATACGAATGGAAAACGAGCGCACGATGAATTTCACAAAGAATTCGAGGCTCTTCATTATTTTGAGAACTCGGTCAGGCATTGGGTTTGAAATAGCTTGAACCAGCTCCTTGATCAATTTCCTAAAAAAAAACAGTATGTTTTAATTTAAAGCTTTTCAAAGAGCTGAATTTTTAAGCTTTTTTTTAATGAAAAGAGAGTGCAAAACAAGGCTTCATACGTGTAGGCCATGGTGGCTGAAAACTCTTCCTCAATATAGTGAAAGAGAACAGATTTGAAGTTTTGGAATTTGTGGTCTAAAATGAGGCCGAATATATAAATCTAAAGAAACAGAAAAGTAAAAGTGAACCAAAGAGAAAGCAAACAAAAAGAAATAGAAAACTCAAGAAAGCAAAATAAGAGTAAATTAGCATAAGCAATTAAAACCACGTCCACTTACGAGGCAGTCAAATACAGATCTGTCACAATTTTCTGANCAAAAAGAAATAGAAAACTCAAGAAAGCAAAATAAGAGTAAATTAGCATAAGCAATTAAAACCACGTCCACTTACGAGGCAGTCAAATACAGATCTGTCACAATTTTCTGATACCAATTGATTCTGCAAGCTCGCCGCCGTCATAGCGTCGGTAGACGAAAAAAGCTCGTTCATAATGGATTCCACTGATTCAACCAAAATGGAGAACAGAGCGTTGAAGACGTAGGGAAGAAACTTTACGATTTCCTCTCCGCCAACGGCAGTCACGTTTTGTAGCGTTCTTTTTAAATTGTTGAGTAGCATGTGACAGAGCGTCGTTCTTGTATTCTAGATGTTTATATTCATATTCATTCATACATTTTTAACTTTTAATTATTAATAATAATTATTTATATCATTATTTACCTCATGTACCAATTGAAATTCATCTACGATTTCATTGTGAGCAATGCTCTTGAGACTTGTACTCCATTGCAGTAGTTCCAGGAGGTGATCTATAAAAAGAATTTGTTTGTTAACTCTGACAAATCTACATGCTCAGCACATGCGCATCGTTTACCGTTTTGAGTGTACTGCGTCGAGCAAAGAGTGGTCCGGATGGAAAACGTATCTTTATGTGACCACGTGAGGCCAGGGCCAATGCGTTTAGCCGAATGGCCTCCAGTCAGCATCGATGGGAGATGAAGGTAGTGCACGTCACTCTCTCTGTAAGTCTTAGAATCAACCTGAAATACAAGTAAATATGAAATACTGATCGCTTCAAAAACGTTTTAAAAATATTTTGCCCTACCTTGAAAATTGCCAATTTATGCTCCCCGTCTGGCAGTGCTGTTCCTTTTTCAAGGCGGAGGCGAGCATAGGCCAAGGCAAATGTCTTTTCCGATATGTCCTTTGACTCGCGAGCTGATCTGTGAAGAAATTAAAGTGAAATTAAAAAAAAAAAAAAAAAAAACAGAAATCACCGAAAAAGCAACAACAATATGCCGGTATACCTGTATTTGAAGCAGAATTTAAGATGTACTTTAGAAAAGAGATCCAAATTCATTGGCAGCGCCACTTTGAAAGTCTCCTCCCACTTCGGCTTCCATTCGTCAGAGTACACGACAGATCTGTATTGATTGAGGCCAAAGGATCCATTTCCGCCGAAAATAATACCCTATATAATTTTAAATAAAGCAACTTTTACTTTAATTTTATTTTATTTTATAATCATAATTTCGCCAAAACACGCAAAGAAAATTATATTTAATAACTAAGGTTTACTAGTGCCTTACAGGAATTATGGCTCCGTTGTCATTATGGGCGGTGACAGTGACCTCGATATTTTTGTCACTGAATTTGGACCCTTTAATGAAATTCACCAGCCACTAGCGTAACGTAGAGGTCATTGCGAACATCGTTTGGTAGAATGACCTCTGGGAAGCCCATCTTCCGAATAACAATCGGATTTCCTCGCATGAGAAGTGGCTGTTCCTCCTGAACCTTCATTATGACAAAATGCAAATCACAGTTAAGAGAAAGCGATAAAACTATCTCTCCTAAAGCGATTTGTAAATTACTTCGATAGGCGTTCCAGGCATTAATGAAAGCGTACAAAGAAATCCCTTCTCTGCATCTCTCACTTGCGGAGCATCCAATACTCTTGATAGGAGTGTTTTCAAAGAGTCGTTATCTCCGAATCTAGAACAGCGTTTAATTTTCAACTGTCAATTTGAATCATATTTATTGTAAAATTAATTATAATTAATTGAAATTACGGAAAGAATGGTATCAAAGTAGCCTCCTCTGCTGTTCCAGTTGGAGTGGTAGGGTCATCAGCGTTCAAGATTTTTGTGATTTCTCGCACAGCAACGCCCCAAGGCCTCCGAATTTTTTGATGGCTACTAAAGAAGTTACAAAGCCACTTAAATGTTTATTGAAAATTTCCAAAAATATGAAATTGTTGAAATTTACGTTGATTTGATTGAAAATGGCGTGTCTCGCTTTGTACTGTCTTCTCGATAGTCCATGGAACCAATTCGCACGACAAAGGCAATTAAGAAAATCCTCCCGTGTGTTTGACCTCGCTTACCCAAATCCTGGTGAAAAAAAAAAACAAACAATTAAACCAATTCAGCATTTTCAAACTCAGCGATTCGAAAGATAAACAGTCTCCAAACTTACAGTAAAAAGAAAACGAAAAGGTGAGAAAATAGTATTGGCAGCGAGCGTAATTTGACCACCTTCGCTGAAAGGCCTGCCAGCTTCAGCATCGTATAAAAATAATCGGATTTCGCACTCGTCAACAATTCTGCATAAATGATAATTATAATTATCAATTATAGAATAATTAGTAAATTTTTCTTAGAAATTTACTTCCAAGTCACTTTTTCACAAACTAAAAGGAGAGATTGGCAGTGATGTTTGGCACCTCTCTGTCCTCCGCTTCCATCCATCTAATTGTAAATTGAATATTTTAAGTAAGAAATTAGCATGCATGCTCACAATAATAAATTTTCGACGATATACCATTTGCGCTTTTTCCAGTTTTTCGCTTGTCTTCAAATGTTGTCGAAACAGTTCAATGGCAGACGTGGCCGGGACATTGAGCGGATTACCATAGTCATCCCGAACTGTCATGTCCAGTTTCAAAATAACTGAAAAAAATAATTGCCAAATTCATAAACAAAAATTTGATCGCGGTCTTGCGATTACTGTAAGACTACTCTGCTTCAGCATTATTCATCCCAGCTCAGCTCCATTAAATTCAAAATGAATGAAAATCGAGTAACTGACTTTGACTGACTCTGACCCTAATTCGTCACTTACTTGCTTCCGAAGTCAATTATCTGAGCCGCACGCTTCCGGAGACTTTTCAAGCCCTCCACGGTCCAATTCTGGGAAATAATTTCCTTCCGGCAGGTATGAAGGTCGACGATATTGCGATGTATTGGCATAAATAGCGGATGATGGGTCTGTAAAAACAAAATTGAAATCTGACAAACTTCAGATCAGGGATCGCTTCCAAATTCCAACTGACCAGAAATTGCTGTCTTGAAATCTTATGCCATTCCTTAAGGACCTCTGTCGTCTCTCGAATCACTTCAGCCCAAGACGAATTGTTACCTTGCGAGTCACTTCTGCAAGTTCAGTAAAAAGGTAAGTGTCGAGGTGCATTAACGCTAAAGTACTTTCTTGGAAATTGGATTGACTAATTTCATACCGTTGATAAATACTGGTACTATGGACGTGAACGAACGATTTAGGAATGATGCCCTCTTCCTCTTCTTCTTCAATTTTGGACACGAAGAACCAGTCATTACATTCAGCGCGAATCCGAACGGCTTCGCCAAGCCTAGCCGCGATGAAATGTGGATTCGAGTCAAACTCAAATCCATATTGCACTAGTTCAAAATTACGAAATCATTAGAACAAGAACAATTTAAGTAAAAAATTAAAAATATGACACGATATCTAAGCATTCTCTCTATATTTCTGAAAATTCTTCATCTCTCAAAAAAATTAAAACAGAAATCACCATATTTGTCGTCTACAAACCTTTATAAATTACAAAACTTTACATACAAAACGAGTCAAATTATCTTTACTCCAAAGACATAATTTGACTGTTGAAGCTAAATGCTAGTACAAAACGTTATGACCTTAAGGGCTCCTCAGCGAAATCCCAGCGCACGTTATTGTCTCAAGGACTACCCACTTTTGTCAGGGATGTTTAAGAGGACCCTTACCAACGCCAAAGCAGGGCAGGTGCGGCGACCTTGGAATCCACACCGACTCCTCCACGGTCATAGTGTCTGATTCCGCAAAACCCTTGTTCAGAGCTTAGTCCAGCACTATGACAACTTTCCTAATTAAGCGTTTGAACACAAATGAATGACAATCCAGGAACGTCAACCCTCTGGAGCACCACTTCCTCTGCTGCATCTGCCAAAAGAAATTGTCATTGAGGAAGCTGCTGAATCGCTGAGCTGAGTGTTTGTGTCCAAGTTTTCCTTAATTGGTGGGTGGGATTTCTGGAGGCTAAAAGTGTCAATGTGGTGACACCGGAATTGGTGCAAATGAGTGTTAAATGAGAGGCTCTAGCGAAACCAACACCCTTTACCTCCTTCCGCTCCTCTCCATTCGTAATGAGGACCATCCAGGACGGGCAGGGTTATAGCAGAGCTTCAGTGTATCACGTTCACAGTATTGAAGCATTGACAACCGCTTTTGGACCACTTAATCGTCTGTTTCAAGAGGATGACAATGACACAATGATATAGATAAGGAAAAGAGCAATTAGAAAGCGTTACCTCAACGGAGCATGTCCATGTCCATGTCCAGCCGGGGGCCCAAAAAATCAATCGTCAATTGGCAAAAGTCAATTACTTTGGATGTGGTGTTGATGTGTGTTTGTTTTGAAATGGAGTGATTTATGGCTTGTTCTTCTCATGCGTGTATTTCTCTAATCTTTTTCTAGTGTGACTTTTGAGCCCATTGCGAGAGGGTCCTTTGCGTTGTTGAGTTACGTCATCTTTTTCAACACTCAATTAACAATTTAGAAAGCTCAATTAACGCTAATTTTTAATTGATTCACCATCAATTACCTCCTCCCACTGTCATCGGTCCATCGTCGGGCGGTCCACCTATCGTTTCGGAAGACCTTGAAAGTCCGTTCGGTGGGACTCATATTTTGTAAACTCATTCACTTCACTACACAAATTTACAATCTTTCTACACACTACTACGGTACGGGAAGGAGTAGGAGCGCACACAAACAATTAACTCAATTAACTCACTCGCGGAATACTCACGTAAACCATTAGCCTTCTATTTACATAAATGAAATTACTGGATAGTCAATTGGGTACATGATACACGACGAAAGTGTGGCGCTTCAGACAAAGGAATACACTGACCATTGGTCAGTCAGTGAATCCCTTCAATTGTAATTAATTGATCATTTTTTGTGTTATTGGATATTTAGGGCAGTAATCGCTGAATCGTCTGCAAGGTGAAGGTTATCAAGAACAAGTAATATAAGCTTGATGGAACAAGGGAAACGTGCATTATTGAAGAATTGACTTAAGGTCAGGGTTCGAGGTTTCAGGATGTCAATGTCAAGGAGGAGGTAGCAAAAAGGACTGATGTCAATGTACTGTCAATGTCACTTTGTTTCAAGTGTTTAGCAGTGGGCCTTACTTACTGGACGTATTGCTGAGCATTTGACCACGGTTGATATCGCCGGTTTTTTAGGTAAATGGACAAATTGTTTTTAAGGTGTTAAGACAGTAATTGAAAACAATTTCAGTTTTCTAGATTGAATTTACAAGATGGAGCCAATCCCGCACTCCGAATATGGCTTCCAAATGGCTTTTGACTACTCGCACGAGTCAATGGACATGTACCTGGACACACTCAACACTGCCCAACTTTCCTCGGAGTTTCTCAATAACAGCGCCAATAATAATATGGCCACTCCACCGCCAAGTGGTGCTGGAACAGAATCGCCTAGCACTCCTCAACCGATCCAACAAGTCTCCAGAAATACTTACTATTCAAACACGGGCAATGTCTCCACACCAATGACCATCCACGAAGGGTAAGGAACGAGCGTCCTCCTTTTGTTTTGGTCTGGTTAATCATCAATGCGATTTTAGTGTGGATGGTAGATACGAACAGTTTACCGGTCAGTCGTAATGAAATCGGGAATCTTCTAACCTCAAACTTTTATCATTCACTAACCTTGAAGTTATTGTAGAGATTTATTTCATTTATTTTGGTGCAAACGTTGCGTTGTAAGCAAACTAAAACATGGCCGGCGGATCTTTTGTCGGAAGCCACCTACCTCACTTACGCCTGAACTTGAGCTCAAATTCCGCTAACGCACATATGTTTAGGTTGAAAAAAAAAACTACTGACTCATAGGTTTAAGGTTTTTTGTTCACGCTTGGGGCCTCAGAGTATGTTTAGTGAAATGAAAAGTTAAGCATTTTGTCGTCAAAATTTTCTATTCTTATCTTATTGGTCATGGGATCGTTGTCCGAATTCGGCGGCCCAATGTTGCTAGTAATTTGATGCGTTCGTAATCTCTTACATTAATAATCATGTGTTCTTAAGCACATTTTCGAGTGTAACGTGACTCGGTTAAAGGTCATTATTTTTTAAAATTACTTCTGGTACAGGGTAGTGGCCTCATCGTCACCAAGTTACAAAACGAAAATGTCGAGGACGCAACTCAAACAGGAACTAATGAGAATGAAGACAGCGGATGACGATCGAAAGGGAAACTGAACAGCAAAGGAGGGTTCTGCAAACGCGTATTGGCTCCAGCGCATCGGTCCCTCTCTCATCAGTAGTTCTTTCTCAGAATGCAGATTCTCCCTCATCTACTCTTCCACCAGAAGTTCTAAAGGTCAGGCAATTCGTTGAGCTGTTACATTAAATGATAGTTTACGATTTAAATGGAACTATTGTTTTTCTTTTTTAAGGTCTCAAGCTTGCTCGAAAATCCTACGCAGTATCACCGGGAAACGCAGTTGCGCCAATTCCTCAGCGACAATTCGGGAACCGGTGGAAGTGGCAGTGTCCCTCCACTCATTGGAGGGACCCTTACGTCACCATTTCTGCGATCAGCAACTCACAACCGATTTCAGCAGGTGTCAGGTCACCAAGCTCTTTCAGCGCCAAGCCACCGTGGAACTTGTCGAACTTACGTCTCGCTTTGACCTGGCAGCGGCCTCACCTGGAGCGTACAGCTCCCTCGTGTCGTCTGTGACAAGTGTTGGATCAACCCATGAAGTTGGGGTTAGTTAATCCGACATCTGAGAATCTGACTCATCTCACATTCTTTAATACTTTCGTCATTTTATTGCTTAAGTAAAGATTTATTTTTGAATTCGAATCAATCAGTCGGACATAATCAACACCATTCTCGACTTGGAGGATGACACTTCGGACCTTGCTGATGGGTTTGGAACACTTAACTGCAAAGAGTCGCGTGACTCTACAACTTCATCAGCAAACAGGCGTCACGCGTCATCAAGTTCGAGTGGAAAACTATCTTACGATGACCCGTCAAAGTTAGCTAAAGATAGGCAGAGAAAGGACAATCATAATCAGAGTGAGGAACCACTTGATTAAGAGTGACGAAAAGTTGGTTCACATTTTCATTCATTGATTGAGATGTTTTTTTTATTATTATTTCAGTTGAACGAAAGCGGAGGTTTAATATCAATGACAGAATTACCGAATTGGGGAAAATGCTTCCTCGAGAAGGAGAGCCGTGAGTTATGCTTCTGTTGTTGCTTTTAAAACCCAAACTTAATATGTACAAGTACAACATATAGTGCAAGTGCAAATCAAACGTTTTATTAAGAAAGATTGTAAAAATCACCAACAATTTCCAGATACCACAAGGAAGTCGGTGAGTTTAGATTCCACAAAGGCAATATTCTAAAGGCAACTGTTGACTATATTAAACTTCTCCGAAATGAAAACGAACATCTTCACAGCAATCAGAAGGAAATTGATTCTGAAAATAAAAGACTCCTGCTTCAAATTAAGGTTAGTCCTCTTAATGGAATAATTAAAAATGTAAAGTAAGAATAATTATTCTCTGACGTTGATGTGAAATTGTCTATATCTTTGATAGGAATACGAAGAGTTACTTCGTGAGAAGCATATTCCAGTTCCCGAGTCAAGATTGACCTGGAAGAGGCTGGAGAGTGCGAACGGGTTGCAACAGTTCCTTGGATCTCCACCAGAGGTTGAAGTCAAGAGGGTAAATTTAAAAAATAATTATTTATTTTTTTGAAATTCTGGTTTGCTTCTTTTAGTTGATTTTTTTTATCCATCTCTTTTAGGAGCCCTCAACTGAAATCCCTTCTGTCGATACTTCGGAACACTCGTTATTGGATATCATGGAAGATGAGCTACTCCTGGACAATCTAACCGGAAACGATCCAATGATGCCTCAGAGTTTCTTAACTGACCAGCAACGGATGGATTTCTAACCAAGTAATCGAAAAAATGCTGCTTACCAAAAAGGGGCCTCACCAAAGCCTCTCACCTAAACCAGGTGCTAGACAAAGTGCTGAAGTGCAACTATTACCATACTAAAGATATTTTTAGTTGAAATGACTTATGCAAAAACCAAATCATTTAGCCATATTACTATGTTTCAAATCAAAATGTTTTAGTCTATTTAAATAAGGTCAGGCAATCAATAATTGTAGCATGTTATACAATTTTAACTGTATCCACAAATTCGAACTACGAAGCACAAATTATCGTCTTCGTCGATTACGCGCCTTCCAATGTTGTGACCCTTCTTTTTTTTACTTCAAGTTGTATCAATCTGCAAAGATGCACGAGAGCATTTAGTAGTAGTAGTTGAAGGTCCCTCAAAGTTACTTGGAAATATTTTGCAAGCTTTTAATTTATTTTAAGATGGTGCAATTTGTTGTCATTTGATTTGATTTATGTTTTTATTTGTAATTAAGCCCTTTTAGTTTAACACCTGAGTTATGCTCGTGGCTGCAACATCGAATCTGGCAAAATCAGTGCTGCATTCGTGTCTTGCGTCTTTGAAAATAAGTTTTTTAATTCTTAAGGAACAAGACTTGATTTATACTGTGTGAGTGATACTGTGAGTCCTTACAAAACCCAAATCCAGCCCTATGTATTTTCTAGTTATTTAGACAATATTTTTAGATGTCGTAGATTAGTAGTCTAAAAAAGACATTTGTGTAGGAACTATTTCCTTTGGAGAGAGTACTTCTAAAAAGCAATATCAGAAACGGCCATTTACAGATGGAATTTAATAAAATTAAAAATCACCCATCATTCGTAAGCTCTCGTATGGTTCATTATAAAGCTCATTCACTCATCCATAATTCAATGTATTCATTCAAAACATTTTTTTTAATTATTCGCGTTTTAGGCAGCATTTACCCAAACACGCCCGACGTATAACTCCCGTAAAAGCCCACCGAGTGCCCCGAAACGTGCGGAGGGGGCGGTCCTTCGAGTTGCTAACCAATCAGAAAGCTTCATTTCTTTAGACCGCCTCCAACAGACCAAACAGGAATTTTCTATTTCTATATTCAGTGGGGACTTCTTTTGCAATTCAAAAAAAAAATTAATTAAAGCAACCCATATTTTGAAACATGAGAAATTTTGTATGGGGAACACGACATGCTATACCCAATGCAGCTATTTTTTGTGTGATTTTTTGATAATTAAAATCAAAATGGTTGAAAAATGAAAATAACTTTGACAATTTCCAGTTTTTTCTAAAAAAAAAAAAAGCTGCTAAACTTCTACAGGGCGAATCTCGTCCTCGGTGGTGTCCTGTCTTGGCAGAATGGCCACTCCCGCGGGAACCTTGTCGGTGAGCTCTATGGTTTCCTGCGTGTTGGTGGTTTGGGGCTCTTCGATTGGGTGGTTGGGCCCTGGACTCGGCTTGGCTGGACGAATTTTGTCGAAACATGACGAAAGTGACATGACCCATGACATTGGTCCTTGGGTGTCGTCCTCGCAGCAGAAGCAGTAGATGTTGCGACCCTCGAAGTGACTCCGATGCTTCCGGGAGTAGCGACAGAGAAGCAGTGTCAGGAGCATGAGGTACACTGCCAGAACGATTGCTACGTAGATCCCTGCAAGCGCAATGTCAAGGGTACAGGTCAAAGGTCAAAGTTTTGTGTAGTGAAGCCTTACCTGCATTGACACGACCCGCACGGTGCATGGCCAGGAGCTTGTTCTTCTGATCTGGAGGCATGGGTTTCTTAAAATGTGGAAATGTGCTGGCAGGCATCGTGGATATGCCAAAGGTTGTGTCATTCAGCCCTCGCCCAATGCTACCCATTCTTAATTGACTGAGATCTAATTAAAGCTCTTCAAATTGATCTGAAACAAGACAAGTATTTATTTAATTAACATTAGTTAATTGACACAACGATTCAGCACTAAAACAATTTTTTCCTGTTTTTGAAACTCCGAAAAATTTTATCTCTCTCATCTTATTTCATATCCCAAAAAGTTCGAAATAATTGTCAAACTTTTACTTTCGGATTTTTGATTTTTTCATCTTAAGTTTTCTAAAGAATTGACAATTTGAAGAAAAAAAAAGTTTTTGAAATCAATTCATGAAGTACATTGCGTTTGTTGAAAAAGAGAAAGTACAAGAGCTAAATTCGGTTTTTAAAACTTAGAGTCTAAAAAACTTCAACCAAATGCTACGTATTATATAGCCTGAATTTTGACATTTTGATAAATTATAACTCTTTATTCATTAAAATAGAATAAAAATCATCTTTTTTAAAAACATGTCGAATTTCCTCAACTTTCCCTCTTGGTTACGTTATGAAATGCTCTGTACTTTAAAGCTTAAATCTTGAAATTCACGTTATTTCATAACTTTCTCCCACTCTCGTAATTCGTTCAATTCAGAAAGTCTCTGTATTTGAGTGATTTTTGCAACTGCAAAAGTTTACGTGTCTCGTGTCAATCTAAACCTAGTTTCGATGGTGTCCTTAAATCAAGTTAACTTTTAATTATATTTTTTAATTGGTTCACAATTAATTAAATTATTGAAAGAGAAAGTTTGTTAATTGACTTGAAAAGCCCAACAAGACGAAGAAGCACCTTTTAATTTCGATTTACGAAATGTTGACATTGGAATTTGGAAATTGTTGACAAATTGCGGACAGGGTGGACTAATGCGTGGTTCTTGCGAGTTTCTAAGAAAGCAACATTTCCAATTACATGAGCGGCCGCCGCTTGCAAAATTTATTAATAACTGGAAAAGTAATTTAAAATATAAAAGGGAGGGTGGTTGTGCTGTAGCGCAAAAGGGCTTTTGAAATGGTTTCCAATAACCACAATGAAGGTGTAGATTATTCTGAAAAGTAGAGAATCCTGGAATAGGCGCTGGAGGCACGTAAACTGGAGATTCGAAGGGCCCCTTTCACTTTCACCAAACTTTCACCACCACCTATCAACACGCAGCATCTTTTCCTGGAGAAAGGCTCCTCAAACTTCATAAGATCCTTAATGTACTTGCCAGTTCAAGTTTCCTTCCGCCGTCGAAAAAAAAAATGATTCTTACCCCGTCCTGTTACTTGCCAGTACTAATAAAAAGCCGTATTTTTTACTAATTGTGCGTGCGTGAGCACGAGATTTTAAGTTATTTGCCATATTAATCGTCTATAGTCAGTGTTTTTGAGTGTCGTACTGTTTTATTACCCAGAATTTTCCTCTGTGCCGTGCGTGCACGGATTTGAATTCAATCCCTCCTGTCCTAGGACGGGGCTTGTTTGGCTATTTCTTTAGATTTTTGGCTTAAAGAAGTTGAATTTGTTTTTGGTTGATTTCCGATTTTCTTGACTGTTTTCCTGATTAGGTTCCATGTCAGTGAAAAGTGAGAAGGAAATGTCACGTGTCACTTTCTCCTGGTGCTGGGACGGGCTGATTTAGCCTCTATTTTCGGAAAACACAGAATTCCACTACGAATGACTTACCGTAATCTCTCCACGTTACCGTCAGACTGTCACACAGTCGTTTTCCTTTAACAAAAGAAATCAATTCCGACACCACCTTTCTCCCATCCATTTATTTCATCTGTGCTTTTCCTAATGGGCTTTATGGATCGTTTTTCCAAAATGGGTTGGCTTTAGGCTTATTTTAAGCATCTCCAGCACCTTTTTCAAACCAAATTGAACCAAAATTCGCCACCTTTTTTTTTAAACCAAATTGAATCAAATCCTACAACTTTCACCCACCAAATTGGTCCAAATCTGTTTTCCATTCCACTTAACATTTCCCTTTCCTCAAATGCCACGCCAGCCTCTGATTTGATCACTTTTCATTCAATTAAGGTCAGGTGAAAGCGGAAAACTTTCAGCGTGGATGAGTCCATGAAACTTTTAGTTGTAAAAAAAACGTGGTTTTTTTTTCAGTTCAAGGTGTCTACTAAAATTAGTGGAGAAAGAACAAACGGGTGGTGGAAATTCCTTTGGCTGGACATTTGCTACTGGAGCAGTTTGCAAAGGCTTTTTGTACTTGCACTAATTAAAATTTCATGTTTAGAGGCCGAGGGAAAGGGCTCCCTTTGAAGGATCAAGGGCCCTTTACCGAGGAAACTTTTTGGTAAATGTCAAAGGGCACTTGCTCGGAATGCATAATGTCCTTATTTTGGCTTCTTCAGCTTTTACACCAAAGTTTTCAAGGGTTCGAAAACGGGGAAAGCGAGATGACACACGTTTTCGAGCTGTGTCAGCAGCAGGTCCTGAATTTGAATAATTGCAAAGCAAAAAAGAGAGAGACCCTTCAAGAATATTCTAAGGGCTTTACTTTTCCTTACCCTTCAAAAATACTCTGAGGGCTCGTTTTTTCTAGCCCATCAAAAAAAATTCTGAGGGCTCATTTTTCCTAGCCCCTCAAAATAAATTCTGAAGGATCACTTTCTCCAACGATCTTGGGTTTAGAATTACATTTGAGCCTGCCTTTTACCGTTTTTTTTCTATGTTTTAATGGTAGAAAATAAATAATAAGGCAGAGAAAGTTTATGGGGATGGAATCACAAACAAAGGGATCTTTTGTTATTGTTGAGTCATGTAAACTTTCACTTTTACCTCATTTCTCGGCTTTCTCTACTACTTTCACTCACGTTTAACTTTCTTTTTGCTAGCATTAGCATCTCCACAAACGTTATAATTTGGCTTCGTTAACGAGTAACGAGCTATTAAGGTGTTTTTTTTTCATTTTATTTAGAATAATGAGTTATGGGAAGAACCCGGAACTTCATTAATCAAAACAAAAAAATTTCCACGGTCATTACAAACTTTTACTTTTCAAGTTTTGAACTTATTGAGAATGTCAATTTATGAAGAAAAAAAACTTACCTAAATAACGACAAGATTTCCGTCTGCAGTAATTGTCTTTTGAGTTATTGGAAAACTGTATTCAATTTTTTTTTTTTTTTTTTTACAAAAGTTGCACAAAAGTTTGTAGAGAAGTTGTTAAAAGTTGTGTTTTTTGCTTATATTGAGAAATTATCTTTGTTTTGTCGATAATTTTAATAGCAACTAATTTGAACGTACAGAGCGTTTTTTCAATGTTCCGTTACAAAAAGAGAAAGTCCGGGAAACTAGGCAAGGTTTTTCGAAAAAATGCTATGAATTTGAAAATCTAAAAAATTTCCAGCCCGGTTTTCGATTACATTTGCAAAGATCTTTAGAATTGTTGGCGATAAAAGAAACTCACAAATTTTGTTCTAATTGCAGCAGTAAATTTTCTCGAACTTTCTCTTTTTCTACAGTGACTTAAAAAACGCTCTGTAACTTGTATGAATTATATCACAAGCTTTACTCCCACAATGGGCTCAGGAGGCACAGGAAAAAAAAATGGACAAATGCGAATCAAGCTCTTGAGCCTCTACCTCAAGCCCTAGCACGCGTAGCGCTTCAAGCGCAGCTTTCTACGAAAGAAAGTTACCAAAAAGTAATTAGCATAATTACAATTGTATTTTAGGAATTTCTCCGGCGCGTGTTCCCCAAGAGCATTCAACTCTGAACTTCCTTTTGATTTACAAATTACAAAAAACCAGTTTTTTTTTATTCGTATTCTGGGCTTCCTCCCATCCCAAACGCAATGAAAAAGAGGCCATGAATAAAACGCATCCCCGAGATCCGAGTTTTTCGTTAATAAAATTTCTCCATGATGCTCTAGTTACTCTTGTAGTTGAGGCAGCGCTCGAGCGACGACCTCATCTGCCGCTGGATGAAAGGGGCTGGAAGAAGCATAATTGAATATGTTTCTCCTCTTCCAGTCTATTCCTCTCCCACTACTTTCATTTCCAGTTTTTGCTGGAGAAAGGTACGCCGACTTGAAATTGGTAACTAAGAACCTTTTGCTTCTCTGGCTTTTTTTTTTGGGATTGAAATCAGAGTCCACAAAAACTGTTACTTTCCAAAAGGGAAAGCACATACTTCGGGGCAAGAAAAAAGTGAAAAAAAGATCAAAAGAGTAATCTCATCGAACTTTGAGCCCTTTTCTTCAACAAGTCTTCGAAAAACAAAACTTTCTCTTCGCTCAGGAGAAAGTATCATGCTCAACGGAACTTCGTGTCAAAATGAGAAAAAAAGGTACACAAAAAAATGTGGGGAAAAAGGACATAACCAGAATGGAGAAATAGTAAAGGAATGAGGGACGGAAGACACAAAATAGGAAAAACAAAAAGCAAAAAAAAATGAGGAAAAGAAAGCACAAAACTAAGCAAACGAGAAAGCAAAAAAATGAGGAAAAGAAAGCAGAAAACTAAGCAAAAGAGAAAGCAAAAGCAGGATGCAAGGAAGGCATTTTGGTAGTTATAGCCTACAAAATACAGGTAAACATTAGTTTTCTAAGCAACAAAGATTTACAAAAGTTTGAGACAGCAAAAAAAAAGAAAGCAAAAGAAAGTAATTTCCTGTAAAGTGACTTTCACTTTGTTCTAAATCAATTTAAATATGACTATTTTTTTTTTTATAAAATTTCCAAATACGCACTCAAATAACGGTGGTTTAATTATAGCTCAACCTAGCCAAAAAACTACATAGATTTAGATTTTATATTTGGTTTAAAAAAGCGGGGATTTTTTTTTAAATCATCGTTATAACTCCTGCTACTCTCCAGAATCCAATTATCCTCCTAAATCCATTAGATGGTGTTCTGGTTGTTAGCCATGTAAATATGATGCTTTACACGTGAATTTGACTTTAGTTATTTGCCAATGTCACTGCAAGGTTTTCCATTATGTTATTTTGAGTAGCTTTTCTTTTGTTATTAGCCATTAGAGCTGCCATTTTAAGCACTGAGCCTCCTCCTGCGACTGAAATGCAATTTGAAAGTTGAATAGGAGAAAGCTCCTTTTCGGAAATATAGGGACAAGCCTTCTGAATTTTGGGCCCTGTAAAAGAGGCAGAGGACTTAAGGGAGGTAATTGAGTTGTAGAATTAGGACATAAGGCACTTGAGGGCCCTGACAACCTAGTTTTATGTCATCACCATCCAAAGCACCCTTTTACAATAATTAGTCAAGTCGAGGAGCTTTCAAATAAATAATCCAAAATCCATCCGGGAAAAGTCACAGCCCAAATGCTTCAGGGAACATTACCTGAAAAACTAATCATATTTATTTAACAAGGGCCCTTAAGGGAACATTAAATGAAACCTTTAGTTGTCATCTTCAGATGTCCTAATTTCTATACTATACTGGCGAAGCGAAGGGCCCACCTCTCTTAATGTGACTCGAGGGAAAGTATGTGTTCAGGTACGTTCAACGTTTCATAGTCACCTAGGACCCTTAAAGAAAACGTGAATTTAAACTTTTGAGAGGTCCTAAATTTAATATAATCAAATGCGAAGGGCCCACTTTCCTTCAACTGCCAAGAAAGTATGTAAACCATTACTTAAAATTCTAATGACTATTCAGTTCGGAGGACCCTTAAAGGGAGCATTAGAAATAAAATTCATCTTATCCATTTCCTACATGAGATCCTAAGTTCAATTCTCATAGCAAAGGGCCCACTTTCCCTTACAACGATTCCGAAGAAAGCAGTTCTCCAGCGACACTTTATCCTATAACTTTTTCACCTACAAACTAATCATATTCCGGGACCCTTAAAGGTAACAATGAAAGCTCACTTATCCTTTTCGAAGGGCCTAAATTTAATATGCAGATGCAAAGGGTCCTCTTTCCCTTCAACTACTCAGTACTCGCATTCGTCCCTCGTACACAAGAACGAAATTGCTTTTGTTAAAAATTCTTACTGTCACTTTTACCTAAACATAAAATGCAATTTTACCTGTCGCTCCTCCTTTAAGCAATCTTATTGAAATATTTGTAAGAGTTCTGGAAGACGGGAATGTTTCAAGTGGAGAAAGTAGGAGAAAGTACAAAAAAAAACTAGCCAATAAAAGCATAGAAAAATACTGGAGAAAGTACTAGAGACAACTATAAAAAGCGGAGTGAGTCGTAGGAGGTAGTAAAAAAAGAGACAATAAAACGTAACAATAATTTGCTAGGGCGAAGTGCCTCTAATTTTCTTTTTACTTTCACCCAGGAAAACTTTCACTTTTTCTTTCTTCTTTGCCGCACCAAACCGTCGTAAAAGTCCTTTCTAATTCATCATGTCAAACGATTAACTTCCAGTGACTTCCATGACCTTCCAGGAGAATTTTTTTTTTGCTTTCTCTTTCACAAACAATATTAAGAAAAGTCCTGCTGCTGGAGTGCGTGGGAACTGCGGACAAATAGAAGCATCTGCTTGATAGGAGGGCTGGCTGCTGGTCGAAGCGTAACTGAATCCAATTACATTCTTCATTTGGCTCATCGCTGAAAGCGCCCTTCCAGCCCCTCCTCCCTTCCACTTGCCTAAAACTTTTACTGGAAGCTCTTATTAGTCCTCCGGAAGTTGATTATGTGTTAAAGAGACTTCTCCGCTGAATTCATCCAGCACAGCTTCCAGCCCAACCGCATTTTTGTAACACTACGTTGATTAAAATCTTATTCTTCTCCAGCTAAATTGAGTTGGGAATTGACGTCAATGAAAAAATACTGAAAAATTTGAGAGCTTTTTTGAAGTGAAAGTTAAAGTGAAAGCTACAAAATTGAATTGTTTTACTACTCAAGTGTGGTGAAGAGAGATGGAGAGGTACTTGATTGGCAATAAAATAAAGGGAAAACGTTATATTAAATTTGAACTAATTTGATCAAATTTGATGAAACCGAGCAAAAAAAAACAATAGACAAAATCGAGAAAACAAAAACCGAACACTCACAAAAAACGACAAAGAGCGGACCATTCATAAAAACAAGAATTACCAACAAAAAAAAATTACGAAAACGAATTTTCTTGAATTAATTAATCTGCGACTCAACAATTTTTTTTCTAACAAATGCTACCAGCTCTTGAAAATATTAAGTTTTACATTTGTAAAACCATTGCCTACACAAGTGCTTTCTCTTTAAAAATCGACTTCAAAAATCAGTGAAAGTGGGTCAAGGTCCCACCCTAGTCGCAAAGTGCCCCACCCAATTTTAATAAATTTTTATTACTCCTGAAAACCAATTTGTAGTAACCCGGAAGGGTATACTTTCCAGCGGGACGCCATTAGGGACTTTGACATGATTAAAATCGAGTGAATTGAATTTAATGCATATCTTCTCCAGGATCTCTGACTGTTCCTGGACTCTTAATTCCCGGACAAACAAAGAGTGGAATCCCTACGGAGAGAGGCATCTATTCGTCTTCGTCTGATCAAAATGGATCAGAGACACTTCTTCCAGCATCTTCCAGCACTTCTTCCAGTATCTTTTCAGGAGTATCAAATGAAGAAAAGTGTTCAAGTGAAAGCATCCCAGACACTTACGACTCAAATAAACTTCAATCAAGCGTTTTTTTCGTTACCAGCTAAATGCAAAATGATTCCATATTCCCCACATTCATCGAAATCAAAGAACAGCAGCGCTTGCCCGCAGTTTCCATTTATCTTATTCCGCGTTTCCATGCACAGAAATCCAGCGAACGCTGGCGTTTCCAGGACAAATTTTGCGTTTCCAGGCACAAAAATCCGGCGAAGATTGCCTTTCCAAGCACAAAAATTTCCAGTACCTTCAAAAAACGACGCTATGTGGTAAATCTAAACAGCAAAGTTCTGCTTTCCTATTGTGCAAATACTGTATAGCTTCCAGGAAAGAAGACAACCTTCGGCTGGCAATTCAATGAAATGAAAAATGGTGAATGAATGAAGCGACTTTGGGGAAAGCGGATACTTGTCCTCATGAAATTGATTTTTCCAGCCAGTATCTTGTACAATGAAACCAACTAGGGAAAATTGGAGTCGAAGACGCTGCTGAGGGCCCCGGAGCTTCTAATATAGGAACTGTTTGCAGAAACCCAACTTTTATTTAGGTTTAATAGGGCTTTACTGCACTCGAGTTTACTACAATGGACTTAAGCCAAGAGTGAATGGGAAAAGCCAAAAAAAATTTAGGCCAAACAAGCCCGTCTTGGACGGATGAAAGTCATGTTTTTTTTTCTAGATCATTAGCTGCAATTCTTAACACGTTTTCTGTAAAAATAAAATCAATTCGATTATGCAAATCTAAAAATTTCACTTAAGCATTACTTTAATTACTCCCATCCGAGAACTGGCTTGTTTGGCCAATTTTTGGGATCTGTACGGGTAGGGAGTGGAAATGGATTTTGAGTGTTTGTGCGGTTGAGACGCACAAACGCACGCCCACACATCTTCATTTCGACAGATTATGTTTAGTTTTTTTTTGTTATGATCTTATGAGCTACTGATTATGTTTTTGTATAATGTCAATTTCGATGTAAAACTGAAAAATACATTTCAGAAGAAGGGATCAGCGTACTCAGGTGCACTTTTGCTTTCCATTTTTATCCCTATTAATCTCCGAGTCTATGAAAATTTGAGAACGTAAACAACTTTGTTATGGAGCGAAGTGCATGCTTAAACGATTATAAACATAGAGAGCTTAATGATTCTTCCCTATATGTCGCTTTTACGGTTTATCCTCCATTGGAGACGGTAGTGGTAATATTTTTGAAATTAATTATCAGGAAGAACCCGCAGCCTCTCGTTAACTTTCTCCTTTTCAACCCTCCTCAGATTTCACATAGATTATTTTAGCTCTAATTGGGCAAAAAATGTTCTAAAATAAGGATCTAGACTTTGTATCATTGAGAGAAAGGGGATTTGTATTTGGGATCAAATATGTCTTAAATTTGGGTTTAAAGAACCTGAAATTCAATTTAGATTAAATCAAATTTAAATTCAATTTAATTAAAATTGGTTTAATAAAATTCAATTTAATCTAGGTTGAAATAAATACAAATTTTATTTAGGGTTAGTTAACTTCAAATTTAATTTAGGTTGAACTAAATAAAAATGAAACTAAGGTCCTTTATTTTAATTTAATTAACTTTAATTTTAAAACTTGTCACGAGGAGGAAACTTAGAATAAAGAAGCCACATTTAGATCTCCGGAGAAACTTTTCTTTTGTTGGGAAAGTCTTAGGGAGCACAATAAGTGACCTTAATTTTGTTTGAAACAAGACTGTTAATACTTAATTATGAATAAAACTTTAATTCAATACGGCCAAGGTTGTTAGTGATTAATTATAAATGTAAAATTTTAGTTTACTTTGGCGGCCCAGATTGTTCCGTAATTAATTACAAGGTGTTTATCTTACTGAGAAACAAATGGCTACCGTGTGAAGCTACAGTTAGTTATTATGTCCAGGGAGTCAGACAAGGATAAATACGATCTAAAGAAGATGCGCTTAACGCTTCTCGTAGCAGCGCTGATTCCCAGACGCTGCTAAAATTTTTCTTTTATAACCCCCCAAAACTTTCTTTTTTATAACATTCATCATTAAGGAAGAAAAATCATTACCCATAACTACTCGGCGTAGCAAAGCGACGTCGTAAAATACCCTTAAAAAGTATTCAACTTAAAGGGTTCAGACGAATCTTTTAAAAAATTGCTTTTTTAACATTTGTTGACTTCCAGATTTTTTCTAACTTTATTTAATGAGCTTGAACATAAAAGCACGCACAAAATGAATTGTAAGTTTCACAAAATGACTCGGGATTTGATTTTATTTATTTAATCAATCTTCGAGAAATATTAAATACAGTTTTGAGTGACATCCAATTTCTACTACCCTGAAGTCATTTGCAAACCGCAAACTTTTGAATTTCACAATTTTCAAATTTCCCTTGTCTACATGCAGTATGGTAAATTTGGAGAGTGAGAATTTTAGAGAAAAAAACAAATAAATTTTTTAGCAGATGACCACATGCTAAAGAGAAAGTTGAAAAGCAAAAACCTAAAAGTTTTTCAAAATTCAAAATACTTGTGATGAACTACTAAATCCCCTTTTAGTTAACTTTAGTAAAAATAAAGCACGTTGACTTGACTTTCTACTTTCACTTACACTGATGAAACGCCTATTTGAAATAGCCACTATTCCTAGAAAACGTCCGAGTGAAAGTAGTAAGAAATTCAGAGGGTGATGAATGCAGTGAAAGGGAATTCATGTTATTTGAGCCCTCTCCC
>VYYI01000580.1:0-28992 GCA_021029175.1 Bilobella aurantiaca
TGACACCGGTCTGACATGGTCTGACCGGTCTGACTGTTCTGACTGGTCTGAGGATTAGGGAGACCCCACTGCAGGACAATTTCACGCTGAACATTTTAATATGGTAAGTTTGAAGCTTTGGTTTAAACCAAAAAAGAAGACGAAATAAACCGTGGTTTAAACCAAAACACGGTTCTTCAAAACACCGAAAATCCTGTCTGTACACAAGCAACGGTTTTGAAACTTTACTTGGCTTTATGTAGTCACCTTTTAAAAAATTTGGGTTACGTATGCTAGCACTTGCTGCAGAAAAAGTACCCACCTAAGTAGATTTGTTAAATAGAAAAATACTATATATGTTAAATTTTAGTCGATTTGAGTAAATAAAATGATTTTTTTTCTGAATTAACTGGTTTTAGTGTGCCAATTCTGGTTTTCGACTCGCCAATTTCGATTAATCCGCATCAGAGTGAATAGGTGCCGAAGCCGATTGATCGCGGCATTTTTAAACCATTGTATATGAGATACTTTATAACTTCGCTCGGTTAGAACACTAGTTAAGTAAGGAAACAAGTATTAAATTGTGGTTAATTAAATTATGGAGAGAATTAATTCTGGAGTTTTAATCAGAGTATATCTAGAATCAGGAATGATATTTTCCACATTGTTTTAATGATGGTCGGGTTCCATTGGAATGAAGATTCTTGTCACGATTTAATAGAGAATTAATTAATTAGCTAAGTGTGGAATGCTCGGGAAGGTTCATAAATTATAAATTTGACAAACCTTAAATGAATTTTCAGACCCACTTGATTTTATGCTTTAAACAATTTTAGAATTTTTTGGAACACTTGTAGTCCTCAAATCTCTGTACAAGTATTTGTATGACTAAGAAAAACAGGCGTTTGTTTCAACGGGTATTAAAATTTATGGTATGCACGTGGTAATAGAAAGTATTGTAAAGTAATTATCGCTAGTTCGCAAGCAGTAAGTTTCATGCTATCTTCAAATCTTGATTCAAGAGAAAAATACGGCTTAAATTCACACATGACATTATTAGAAAATCTGAGACGTGCTAAACCCTGAGCCTGTTTGGTAACATGTTTTAGTGAATACAAAGAAGTTCTAGGTTAGCAATAATATTTTTCACACTGCTATAATAATGTTTGGGCTTAATTGTAATCAAGATAACCTGTCACGGTGCAGTGGAGAATTAATTAACTAGTCAATGTGGAACCCTTTTGAAGATTCATAAAATGCAACTTTTTAAACCTTAAATGAATAGTCCGACCTATTTTTTTCACTATTTACTGGTTTGGAAGGAATTTTATTTTTAATAACTCTTAAAGGAATTATGGTGCCCTTTTATTCTTCAAAAAAAACCAGGCCTTTGTTTCAAAGGGTCTTATAATTTACGGGATACTTGCGTGCGGACGGCAGGTGACAATAATGCGCAGTACCTTCGCTAGTTCGTAAGTTATAAGTTTCATGCTATTTTTAAATCTTCATTCCAGAGAAAAATACAGCTTAACTTCGCATAGTACTAGAAAATCTGAGACGTGTTAAACCTTGGGATTGTTCATAACAGGTTTTAGTGCTTTATACACTACAACAAAATTCTTGTCCTTACTAATCTCAATCCGAAATCACTCACTAATTAATTGGGTTCCATATATAACTGGAAAATTTGATTGACGACTTATAGCTACTTGACATTTGCAAAAATACTTAAACACAAAAACTATATTTTACAAAAAAAAAACTCCGATTGATTGAAGTGTTTTACCGTTTTGGCATCAAAATACCAATTAAAATTATGTGCGGAATATGTGGGTGGATTTCTTTTAAGTCCGAACTTCCTTGTTCGGAACGCTTAAAGATTGTGAAGGTAATGAATCAAACACTAATACATCGCGGACCTGATGAACAAAATACATGGGTCTCGCCGAAAGAATCAAGTATATTCGGTCACACACGCCTTATTGTAGTGGATCCAAAAGGTAACTACATTTACTTGAACTGATCGATACACCACTTAACAAAAAAAATATCATTAGGTGGAAAGCAACCAATGAGCAGACATAATGAAATTACAAGCAAAACTTACACAATTACTTACAACGGAGAGCTGTACAACACTGAAGAAATACGTTCCGAGCTTTTAAGTAAAGGTAAAAAGTACTGAAGTAGCAAAATTCACATTTAATTCTTATGATACAACACATCAAAACATTTTTTTAAATTTTAACCATTCCTGAAGGTCATGAATTTAGCTCCTACTCAGATACGGAAGTCCTACTCAAAGCTTACATGGTAATAAATTGATTTACTTATACATACTTCAATACTAAAAGCTGTTTTTGTTTATTTTCAGGAATGGAAGGAAGATTGTTTAATACATTTCAATGGAATATTTGCTTTTGCCATTTGGAATGAGGATGAATTGTTTTTCGCAAGAGATAGACTCGGCGTTAAACCATTTTTTTACTCCGTTTTTGAAGACAACTTAATATTTGGAAGTGAAATTAAAGCACTTTTGCAACATCCTTCTGTTTCAAGGGACGTGCCTTTTGAAAATATTGCAAAATTATTTGCATTTGCTATTGCACGTCCATCAGGATTTGTGCCGTTTAGAGATGTTCAAGAGCTACTTCCAGGATATGCTGGAACAGTAAGTTACTTAATTTAGTAATGAAATCAGCATTCCATTATAGCTGGTTGTGTGATTGAGGCAGGTTTTTGTGATACTTGGATGTCATAAAATTACAACTATCGGTCAAAATTTGATTGAATTTTTATGGAAAATTTTACAGTTCAAACGATCCGAGGGCCTAAAGCTTTGGAAATATTGGGAGTTTGATGGCACTTTGAGCACAGACTCAATTGAAAAAGCAGCCGCCAAAGTTCATTTTTTAGTCAAAGACGCTGCTGTAAAGCAAATGGTTTCTGATGTACCATATGGATCGCTTGTTAGTGGTGGTATAGACAGTTGCGTCATTACACATCACATTTATAACAAACTACATTTGGAAAATAAAAACCCACAAGAAACACTTCAGACGTTTTCTCTCAAGCTTCCAGACTACAAGAAAAAGTTCAGGGTAATGTATCATCAATTCAAACAAAGCTTATGTACAAAAATTGAAAATTGTAGCAATTACAATATTATTTATTTTATTTTATTATTTATTATATTACAAATAATATCTAGCCTCTAGGCCCTCGGCAGGATAGCGATGAGGACTTTGTTCGCTTGATGGTATCTAGTTATGGAACAAATCATCGGTGGATTTCAACGAGTAGTGATGAGATGACAGAGGCTCTCAAGGCATGCACCATTGCAAAAGACTACCCTATCATAGGTGACGGAGACACTTCGATGTACACAATGTTTTCGAAAATCAAGCCCTTTGCAACAATGGTCCTTTCTGGAGAGGCTGCTGACGAAATTTTTGGAGGTTACGGTCACCTCTACAATGACTCATTTTGGCCTGGAGTTATTCTGAACACGGTAGACTACCAAGTTCTTCTCAAAGACGAGTACAATGAAAAAATGAACCTGAAAAATGAAGAGGTGAAGTGCTACTTTGAGGCCATTTCCAACTGTCCGAATCTTGAGGGAGATCCAAGTTCGGAAGACGTTGAATTTCGGAAGAGGATTTACAGCAGCATCAAGCTTTTTCTAGGATTCATGATGGAAAGAAAGGTATAGTAAAACTGCACTTTGAAATTTATCGCAATTATGTTGTACCATTTTTTGGATTGAATTAATTTAACAATTTGGAAACAGTTTGTATCCAAAATTTTGCGATTGAGAATTGTTAAAAGTCGTAGTTCTTCGTACGCTAGAAACTTACATACAAAAAGGAATGATAGCGATTATATATATATATAGTCAAAGTAGCAATATAGTAACAATTTTAAACAATTTTAGTTAATTACTATTCCCTTTTACAAGTATTGTTCGAGCCCTTTTTACTATTTTAGTATTTTACTTAGCAAACAGCTATTTCCTATTCCCCAGAAGCTTAGTTTACTGCTGCGTCGACATTTTTTTAGCCCATGTATTTTACACCTTTGCAATTGTATATTATCTGCTGACAACTGCCAAATTACAAAACTTAAGTAGGTACTTACATTGTATTTAATTGAAAAGCAATGTATTTTTTTAATTTTTGTAACTAAAGGATCGCTGCAGCATGAGCTTTGGAGTAGAAACGAGGGTTCCATTTGCCGATCATCGAATAATGGAATATGTGTTTCGACTTCCCAAAAGCTACAGAATGAAAAACTACATTGAAAAATACGTTTTACGAAAAAGTATGGAAACGGAGGAACGTTTTCCGGAAGAAATTCGCACCCGTAAAAAGGTAGTATGCTAAAATAAAGTAAGATACAGTTAACTACAGCTTGTTTTGAAATAATAATTTTTCTTTCAAATTCAGTCGCCGTACCCAGTTACCGTAGACGACAAAACCTTGCAAAAAGCACGTGAGAAGTTGCAAAATCTCTTGGAAAGCAAGGAAGAAGAGCCAATTTTTGAGTGGTTTGACAAAAAGAAGGTATCAGAAGGGCTTCAAAGTGGATTTCCCAATATAACACAACTGTTTGTTGGCCCAGAGTTGACCACTTGCTTAAACCTTTGCAGCCTCAACTTTTGGTTTAAGCACTACATGGTTAATGTTGTTGAAAAATAGGCAACTTTTCTGTAGTTCCTTATCTATGTGGTCGAAATTGCCACACAAAAATTCCTCCTTATTTTAACACTGCGCTAGAGATTTGCGTCAACTTTTTTTTAAATATTGATTTTTTTTGTGAAAATTCCTCCTGTTCTAGGACGGGCATGCTTGGCTAATTAAAAATATACTTGTGAAAAATAACGAAAAACAAGGTATTGTCGGTACACGTTTTGGTTTCTTTACACAAAACTTATTCAAAATCATACTTAGTATTAGCATCAGCCAGACAATTTCTTGACAATTGTTTGAAAAGTTGGAGGTAGTAAGACAAATCATTCGCTAAAACGTTACCATTGACACATTTCTCCATAAAAAATTCGGCCATTTTCCGTGCCGCATTCTTGTATTCTCGTAAAAAAAGCAGTAAACAGAAAAACAGATCAGTAAACAATCGACGACCCATATGATTAGTTACCTGTTGCTTCCGGTGACCTTTAGTCGTCATATTGAAACGTTATTTAATTGTTAACCTCCCAATGAGGGACTATATGGTACATTTATTTTAGTAATTCATATCTCATGTACATGTTACGACTATGATAATCAGTCAATAAACAATCGATGACCCATATGATCAGTGACCTTTGTGACCAATGACCTTGGACCAATGACCTAATTAAACCTTCCAATACTGGACAATATGGCAAAAGTACAAAATAAAAATCTAGAATTAATCAACCATTACCTTATGGACACATCCCTTAACCTCCCAGTAATGTGCCATAAGACATCACTGACCACTTTATCATTGAAGATAATATAATATAAGAATTTTTAATTTATAAATATCTTACTTGCAGCCTCAGCTTAGGCTAGACTACCCATTTAATTTAAGCATGCTTAAAAGGGGATGAAAGAAAAGTAACAAGTATTCCATTAGTGACGGTGATAGAAAAAGGAGGAGCTCCGCGCTGAATCTAACGTCCCACGGGCGTAATGACATGTAGCGTTTGAGACGAAACATTGCTTGTACTAAATTGATCATCTTAGTTCTTGAACAGGGCGAAGAGCAATAAACCGTGGTAAGTCGGTCAACCAGTAACGAAAGTAGGAAACTTATCTTTAGAACTAGAAAAGTATTAAGATTAGACTAGAAAATTGAAGTCTTGCTTTCCGGAGGTCAATAGGCCATTTTCAAATATACAAAGCGGTTTAGGTCATCAAGATCATCATTACTTTTTGTTTCATGCAAAACTAGAGTTTGACCATGAAAGGTCAATTTGAGGTCAAGGAGTCATTTCCAAGTAAAAGGATGCTCTAGCCTCATCAGGACCATCATAACTTTTCGTTTCATGCAAAACTAGATTGACCTTAAGGGGTATTTGAGGTCAAGGGGTCATTTTTAAGTAAAAAGAGGCTCTATAATCATCGGTACCATTATAACTTTTCGATTAAAGCAAAACTAGGGTTTGACCTTGGAAGGTTAATTTGAGGTCAAGGGGTCATTTTATGGTGAAGAAGGGCACTCAAATTATCGGGATCATTATAACTTTCCGGTTTATGCAAAACTAGACTTTGACCTTGAAAGGTCAAAGGGGGGTTACAGAGAAAAGTGTCCTATACTCCCCTTTATAAGAGGAACAACTTTTGTAGATGTCATATTTCATGTTGTCATAGAATGAAATCCCTTGAGCTTGACCTTTACCCGCCAAGGAGGTCACTTCCGGTCAAACAAAAACAAACTTCATCTGCGCCGGAACCTTAGGAACAAATCACCGGAAAATGATTTGAAATATGTTCAGTGGTTCCTGTGACTCGAACGGACGGACAGACAGGACCTAAACATAAGTAGCTTTCAGCTTAGCTTCCGCTATTAATAAAGGAGGATCAGGGGTATCTTGGCCCCTTAGCATTATCATTATTTTTTGCTTTGCATAAAAATAGAATTTTTTTTACAGAATTTTAGGTTTGGGGGATTATTTTGTGGGTCAGGGGTCATCTGGCTCATTAAGAGTATCCCAACCTTTCGTTCCATGTTATAATAGACCAATTGAGATTTTTTGGTTATGGCGGTCATTCTGGGGGTCAGCTGGGGGGTTACGGAATGGGGTATGGGGTCACCAGTATCACTGAAGCTATTACAACATTTTATTTAAGTTAAAACTAGCAAGAAATTTTTTTGGATTTGAAGGTAATTAGGGGGATACCAGATCCCCATGACCTATGACAGATGAACAGACTGACGGACAGACAGAGCGTTTCCCTAAAGTAGTTAACTCGCTACTAAATAAGGGGTTAACAGTTTTTGGAGTACGAAACTGCATTTGATGATTATACCAGTACTTTCAAGATTATGCTGTTGTACTTACTATGCTTTTGAACAAAATTGTAAAACGGTTAACAGCTAAATTAGAAGCTGTCAAGTTTCACAGATATTTAAGGTATCATAACGAAGTCAATTGTTGTACAACGCCTAGTGTTAGTTTTACGCATCTTTGAGTTTGTCGCAGAGCAGCCGTTTAAGTATTAAACCAGAGCAAAGTGCATACGGAAAATCGACCTTGGGCATCACACGCTTTGGCAAAATATGTTTGAAACAAAATTATATTTAATAATTCCAGTTATAGTCAAATCTTAAGATTAAGAACGTTACGTGAAACGCATTTAAATAATTTTACCAGAAAATGAGTAATCACAAATCAGTTGCACTTATAAAGCCGTTTTTAATTATGGCCTTTATTTAGTCGCATCCAGAGTCTCTACTTGAGTATTCAACTGAAGCAAATTCACTACATAAAATATCCCAGGAAAATAAACGCTTTGGAGGAATATGTTTGTAGCAAGTTGATTGTATTTTATCCGAGATTGATTAAAACTCATATTTAGCAGCAGGCGTTGGAGAGTTTAAATTTCACTGAGGAAAGAAGATATAACGAAACACTATTTGATAAGCACGGGGCTCCTCCCCCCCCCTTGTTGGTGGCTAGAGCGCGCCCTCGAGCCCATAGGCTAACGCCAACATGGGGTTGCAGTGACACATGGACTATTATATAAGAATGAGTTACTTTGGTTCCTGATTTATAATTGATCGACCTTTTACCATGATGTAAATTAGATGTTACATATTCATGTGCTCGTTGAGTGCATTCTACCCAGATTTAGGTTGAATAAACCGTGGTAAAACGGTCAACCAGTAGCGGAAGTAGGAGACTTTGAACTAGAAAAATATTATGATTAGAATAGAAAATAGAAGTCGAAAGACAATGGGCCATCTTCAAAAATACAAAGGATTTAGGTCATCAAAATCATCACAACTTTTCGTTCCATGCAAAACTAGAGATTGATTTTGAAAGGTCAATTTGAGGTCAAGGGGTCATTTCGGGGTGAAGAGGGGCTTTACGGTTATCGGGGACCATCATAACTTTTGTTTTATGCAAAACTAGAGTTTGACCTTGAAAGGTCGTTATGTGCTCAAGGGGTTGTTTACAAGTGAAGTGGGGCTCTACGATTATCGGGACCATCATAACTATACGTTTCATGCAAAACTAGAGCTTGACCTTGAAAAGTCGTTTTGAGGTCAAGGAGTTATTTCCGAGTGAATGGGGCCCCTACAATCTTCGGGACCATCATAACTGTTTGTTTCATGAAAAACTAGAGCTTGACCTTGAAAGGTCGTTATGTGCTCAAGGGGTTGTTTCCAAGTGTAGTGGGGCTCTACGATTATCGGGACCATCATAACTATGCGTTGAAAGGTCATTTTGAGGACAAGAGGTCATTTTGGGGGTCATTGGGGGTCGAAAAGAAAAGTGTGCTATACAACTGTTACTCTCTTTTATAAGAGGAAGAACTTTTGTAAGGGCCATTTTTCAAGTTGTCATAGAATGATATCCCTTGACCCTGACCTTTGACCCCCAAGGGAGTCACTTCCGGTTAAACAAAAACAAACTTGAAGTTTTCGTTTAAAGCAAAACTAGAGTTTGACTTAGAAAGGTCTATTTGAGGTCAAGGGGTCATTTCAGGGTGAAGAAGTGCACTATAATTATTGGGACCAGTATAACTTTTTGTTTTATGCAAAACTAGACTTTGACCTTGAAGGCTCAAAGGGGGGTCACAGAGAAAAGTGTCCTATACTCCCCTTTTCCCCGCGAAGGGCCTCAGTTCCGGTCAAACAAAAACAAACTTGAACTACGCCGGAACCTTAGGAACACATCACCGCAAACATATTTGAGATATGTTCAGTGGTTCCTGAGATAATGGTGTGACTCGAACGGACGGACGGACGGACAGACATGACAAAAACATAAGTAGCTTTCAGTAAGTTAGCTTACGCTACTAATAAAGGCTGCTCGGGTTGCTTGTGAGTGTTGTTTGGCATTGGTTAATTCTAATTAATAGTAGTTAACCGCGCCACCTAGCGGTGGTTTTTCTAACCCTTATTTTCAAAAGTGTGATTAGTCGACTAAAATCGTTTTGTACAAAAATTCCTAACTTTTTCATTAGTTTTCATGTCTTTTTTACTTTAGTTAGGAGCTAACTTCCTTCCTGTGAACATCTCAATTCCATCTAAAACCGTGTTGATTTCTTTCGAAATCCGATCAATTTTCCTAACAATTTGTAAAATAAAAGGGTTCAAATCCCCGCAAAATCCAACTTTAGCGATTTGTAGCGATTGCCCTTTTTTACCATTTCTAAAACCCATTTTATAGAATTCTCATTGCGAGAATTTGTAGAAGTGCAGTCTGAATTGTCTAGCTAAGCGGATATTTTTGCAGCTGTATAACTGTTGGATGACAGTGGCCGAGTCATTATGTTAGTTATAGTTCTGATGCTTTTACAAGCTTTGCAGAGACACTCAAAGTTTTATGCTCATCTAAAACATTTACTCCTGTATGCTTTTGAGGTTGAATAATATTAAAAAATCTGTGTAGGGATCTTTGAGGTTTAATCGTATTGGAAAGATCTCTGTATTGATCATTGAGTCTTAATACTATTAAAGTCTGAAGGCAATAATTATGCTTTCCTAAGTAAACGTTGAGCTTAACGCACTTTTTGGCAGCTACTGCACCGTTATATGACAATATGGCTGAGGCATTATGTCAGTTGTGATGACTTTACGTTTACGCTTTGCGGAGACGAAAAATTGATGGGTGGTGACTATTACGATTAAAATTGAATTTAATTTTTAAATAAAATAGCTACTTTACCCTGTTTTTTTTAAACTTCGATTATAGTTACTTCACCTAGATTTTTTTATTTTGAAAATAGTTTATACTTTACCCAAATTGGGTACTTAAAAAAACTGGAACTCACATCTGACGATTTTATTACTCTTTTTTTCAACAGAAATAATTTATATACTACTTTATTTTCGAAAAATATTGTTTTGACCCAATGACTTTAATACTTTTTAAGAATGAACACACTCGCTTCTATGCGACGCTGCTTTACGCTCTAGGAATGTTAACTTATGCTTCTATAGAAAACATTTTATTATGAAACGCATGACATGCATAAAATTTGAATTCCCATCTTGACCGAGAAATACTTTTTTGAGTTTCTCATTTTCTACGTAAGGCTAAATTGCAAGTGCGGCTTCTATAAAATAAAGCCCAGTTCAACCTTGTTTGACCCTAAGTGACCCCCTTGGGGGTCAAAGGTGAAAAATATCATTCTATGACAACATAAAAATGACCTCCAAAACGTTGTTCCTCTTATGAAGAAGAACAACATTCGTATAGTTTACTTTTCTCTGTGGCTTTCAATGACCCAAAACATGACCTTTCAAGGTCAAGCCGTACTTTTGCATGAAACAAGAAGTTATGATGGTTTTAATAACCCCAGAGCCTCTCTTGACCTATAAATGACCCTTGACTTTTCAAGGTCAAGCCCTATTTTTGCTTGAAATAGAAAGTTACCCGAGCCAGACCTACCATTTGCCGAGAAATGACTCCTTGAACTCCGGAAACCCAGACTTGTATTTTCTAGTGTTCATGAAAAGTAAACTAAGCGAGAAATATAAAAATAAATATTTATGAAAGTGACAAATTAAGATTAGATTTTCATATAAAGTGTACAAAATATCCCCAATATTTAACAGACTATTTTAATACCATAAGTAACAAAAGTTATTCATTGTTTAGGAATGCAAGCTGCAATGCATATTGAAATTAAGATGAAATAAATCAGTGAATAATAAGAAAAACGAAGATCGATCAAAATCTGGTTCCTTTTTTTTTATTAAGATTAATTTTATTTGGGTCAATTTCTGCAATGAAGGACGTGATATTTAGGAACCCACTAAAATGGTCTTATGCCTAAATTATAAAAAATAATTAAATTTGGTTATAGTAGATGAATTGTAAATACTACAGTCAATTAGCTTACGCTCTTCTAAGTTGAAGGTACAAATTTTCCGAAGTATGCTTTGTATAGGGCAAAATCAATCTTTTCCTCTGGGTTCTCTCCCGCCTCACTGTGTAGAATCACCAAAATATTTTTCAAAGTTTTGTACTTATTATCTGTAAATTTTCAGAAAACAGAATTTTAATTATTACACCACTGCGCCAAATTGAAACATTGTAATTTCTTTCCTCACAAATGCAAAAAGAATCAACACACTAAACTAGAAAGCTAACCCATTGTTACGGTTTTAGAATTATAATTGTGGTATTAGTAGTATCCCAAAACAGGTTACCCAACTCTATATTCAATGTCTCTTCAAACTGTGATTATTTAACAATTGCATTTTCAATACTAAACGTGTCTGACAGAAAGTTTTTGAAAGTAGCTATCGCTATTTCGGTGTACACAAATGACTGGACATCAGATTTTGAAGAAGGAATCGGTGTTTTATTTTCCCTAAGTGAAATTAAGTCACGAAGGCTCATATATAGCGTCACCCGAAATACAATGGTCAACCTAAACACATTTTGAAATATTAAGTCTATTTTAGCCGTTCTGTAAGCAAACTTTGTTTCTCTCGCTACTAGCTTGTTTCCGGATTCATTCTATTCTGAAACTTAATTTTTAACTTTTTACGTTGCTATATTTACTGTATTTGCCTAACGGTGAGACAAAATGTTCGTAAAAGCGTAATCGATTGTCGCACAAAAGTATAAACCTCAAAGTCCAATGTACTCATGAGAATCCCTCTCTTCACATTTTTGAAAAGCAATTGAAGTGGAAACAATTTTCTTATTTATCTCTCAAATGTGTTAGATGGTAATTAAATATTATGATGAGTTAAGTTAAGTAGGTAAACCAATGGGTCTAATTACAATTTGAATTCTTTCAGTTTGCATTTAGAACTCAATAGGATGTTAGTTTAAATTAGTAATGAGAAATGTGCTTAAATTAATTGTATTGCACAACAATATCAATTGTATTTAACAGCACAATATGTCATGTTAATCGTTTTAACAGAACAAAAATATAAATTCTGCTGACCTTTTTTCAATAGTAAAAATGACTACAATTTTTGGCAATACAAATTCTATTAATTATGAGAATTACAAAATCTTTGTTAAATTATCCAAAACATTACATCAGATCGGCCCTAGTATTGACGTTCAGCGCAATATTCAAATCTTAAATTTGAATCTCAAGGATTCTCGCCAACAGTTCAAAAGAGTAAATTTGAGTTTGAGTTTTAAATTAAATCATACAGTAAAGTACATTAACATATACATATATAACATATACATTAACTATTGTACTATTAACCCTAAATTTTTTAAAAGACATTTTTTCTAGAATGAGTTGAAATATTTATATTCTAGATAAATACATTTTCCGCTTGGTGAACCTGGAGCTCAATTTACATTAATAAACATTGCTTGTTGATCTAGTTAAACAGTTTGGCTGGTAACAATCAATGACTTTAGTAACCTTATAGAGATTAAATTCTGGTTATTGTTTAAGACATTTCTTAACCTATAAGCTACAAGGTTGCTGACACCAAATTTTACGAATGCATTTGGAATGCAACTTTGCTTTGCAAATTTTCAATTGGCATTTGTTCCTTTAAATACAAATCTGTAGCTATGATTTATTTCCTTTGACCTTTTCATTCTTAAGTTTCATCACGTCCTCAATTTAAAATGAAGGCTTATGACTTTTGTATAGATAAATACAATAAGAAAGATCAAACGCGATTAAAAACTGAAAATTAGGAGCTAAATTTAAAAAAATTCTATTGAAATGAATGCAATTAGGTTTCTTGAATTGTCCCGTTCTGAAAAGCAAAGATTCTTTCCTCTCCTTCTTTTTTTAATTGTTTAATATTTCTATCTTGCGTCACAGTAAATAAGGTTTCTACCTCGTTGTCGGTCACTTCCATTCGTCCATTGCGAACGGTATATTTTAATTTTGGCTTTGCATTTCTCCATATTTTCCCTGCTCTCCTCAATATAAAATCCTGGTGCCGCTCAATTGTAATTTGTTCGGGCTGAACATAAATATTCTTTGTTTCAGTGGTCTGTCTCAAAATTTTCTTCTTCTCAAAGACTAGAAATTTATCTCTCTGCCGTATGAGTTTCACCTGCACCGGCCTAATTTTCCCAGCAACACCTTTTCCAAATCTTCGCACAAAACTGTAGTCAATATTTGGCAATTCCATTTTTGTGAATAGAGACACCATCGCATTAGCCAGAGCTTCAGCCGTCTCGTAATTAGGTTCCGGAAGACAATAAATAATTACGTTTGATGTAATTGCTTCTTTTTTCTAATTCATTATCGACCACCAATAGCTTTCTACTCACTTCTTCATAATTCTTAAATTCGGTTGACTTTAATTTCTCGATCACATGCATTTGCTCAGCAAGTCCACTAATAGACGCTTCCGCTTCTAGATTTGCTTTAGAACGTTTATCTTCCCATTTAGTGAGGAAGAAGCTCCACGCTTGGTTAGAGAATTAAAATTACTTACCTTACATTAAGTTAGGAGTAAATATTCTGCCATAATGTTTGAATGTGATTTCAAAAAATCAACTTCCAATTGACAATTTTGTATCATTAGAACAGCTGAACAAATAAAACATCTATCAATACTGATATTATGAAATTTGGCTACAGTAATCTTTAGTCATAATTCAATTTAAATTTTGTAATTCCTAAATTTTGTAGCGGAGTTTTTTTTTTCTCAGGGCCGTCCAACGTTGGGATTGTCTTTACTTAGACACCATTCTGCTGTAAAGTGCTAACTTCATCATAAGTCACATGCTATGTAATTAGCTGAATGTTCTACTTAAATTCATAGGTTCTTCTCTTTAAAGTGGTTGAAAGAGAAGACCTTCTGGATTTGGATGGACTAACCTATCCAATAAATAAATAAATAAAATAAAATATAATAACACCATCATGTTTTGAAGTAAAAAATTCTCGGCCAAATTATAATAATTCTCTTAATTATGACGAATACCCGATTATGACAACATTTCTTTATAACAAGCAAGGCTTTTAGTTTTAAAACAAATATTTCCTTTCAACTATTGTCATTTTCAACTTCAAATTATTGTAATATTTTATTGTAATAAAACAAAGGTTAGGTTTACAAGTTTTAAACTCACTACTTGATTTTTGCATTGACTTCAAAGCACATTTCATAGATTCCATTATCACCTAACTCAGCTCGCAGAGTTAATGCCTGCAAATGACATACAACCCACATCATAATTTTATCAAAAATAGAATTTCGCACAAGCACATAATGAAACTACATCGTGTACTAATTTTTATTAATAATACTATTAATTCCCTGGTTACGAAATATTTAGACAAAAACGAAACGAAAAGAAATGTCACACCAAAAGTCAGAATAAACACTACAGATCAATAGCGCATGAAACCATGTTAAGGGAATTGAATTTTGCAAACAAAAATTCTTTCAAAACTTAAAGCGAAAATTTACATTTAAAAATAACTTACCCCTTTTCCAAATTTCCGTGAGACAGTGAGGGGATAAGCAAAGGTTCCAATCATTCCTGCCTCAATGTCTACAGCCTTAGTCAAGTTTATTAGGGTTCTATTAGCCGCACTCCCATATATGGAAAATTGAGCGTGTACACTTTTGTGAAAATTCTCTTAAAAACAAAACAAAAACAGATACTGTTAAAAAAATTTTTTGGAAATATTTCAAAAATATTGGAGAAAAGCATGTTTAAAGGCTGATATGTAATAGCGAATATTCTTATAAAGTAAATTGGTATTTGGTGTCCGTTATTAAAAATAATCATCACTGGTTGAAATTCATCGCTTTGGTTGAAATATTGATTTGAGTTCGGTTTAGATTTTGATTAGGGACTGATTGTTCATTTTTGACAATTTTATTAGCCTTTTAGTATTTTTCGATTGTAAGTAATAAAAACTTGCCAAGAGAAAGTTTGCCCTAGGAAACGAGTGCTTTAAAGTTGAAAACTGAAACCGACTTTTCTAGTTTTGAATTTTTGCTCTGCTTGTTATATTTTGAAAGGATTTTTTAATGCTACAAGAAGTATATTCAACGTACTGTTTTTAAACTGAGCTTTTGCTTAGTGGGGCCAAGTAACTGTTGTTAACGTTTTATTAGAAACCATTGAAAAATGCACACAACCTCGTTTTTTTAATGAAGACTCCCGCTGTTCAAATTCATATTATTTAACCTTACTTGATCTGAAGTAGGCAGCAACCATGTACGTCTGACCAATATGAAATCGACAGGGTTTTTTCGGACAGTCAGGTATTGTCACCTGCAAAATCTTTCCCTTTGAACCTAAATATTTTACTTTTATGTATATTTTAATTAAGATAATGTAGTAATATTTAATAGTAGAGCAAATTTTTACGTATAAGTTTCCGAATTACCACAATCTCTGTAGTGGCGTACAACACTACGCTCCACTGAATCCCTAAGTCGTGGCTCCCGTGACGCGCTGCAAAAAGTCATGCTAGAAACTATAAGTGCTAAAATTGTGCTAGAATGAACGAAATACATTTCAAGTAAAATATTTTAACAAGCAAATTTCGTTTATTTCTAAATTATCTTAAAGACTGAACGACTAGTATTATAATAGTCGCAGTTGACAAAACTGAAATTAATGTCTTGAACTTAAACTCAAATTACTTAAATTTGTTTGTAAATTTTTGCTGAGTTAAAACAATGCAAAAATTATTTCTGTTCAACCTTCCTGGTACACAATGAGTAGTTTACACGCGCCAGTTTGGATGTGTTTTAATTGTAATCATAGCGTTTCTTAATTCATTAGTGGTTTAGAAAAGTCTTACTTAAAAAGCTTTTTGCAAACCATTTTGCACTGAATCTAATCATTTTATTGCTCACATTTAGAAAGCAAATTTCTGCACAATATTCAAAAGTTGTTGCACAACAGTAAAACAAATTTAAATTTTCAACATAGTTTAGGTCGAAATGATTGAAAACAACCCTCGATCTGTAATCTGGTGGAACACAATTAGTCCAAACAAAATAAAGGCTCCTTGCGGCTTAGTGAAACTACTCGTTAAAAAATGTTGAAAAATGAATTCAATTGGTATCGTTACTCAACTCTAATGTGAGATATATGGTAAAAATGGTTTGTAATTAATATGGTGCCGGGCCTCTAACTTGAAATTTGAGGTAAAAGGTGGTATGCAATTTTATAGGTGCTAGGCCTATAATTTGAGATTTACGGTAAAAATGATATGCCATTATGTAGGTGCCAGACTTCTAACATGAGATTTGCGGTAAAAATGGTGATGTCATTATAAAGGTGCTAGGCCTATAATATGAGATCTACGATAAAAATGGTATGTGACAATATAGGTGCCGGACCTCTTATATGAGATTTACTGTAAAAGAGTGTCTTTGGAATCGCTCTTATCTAAGGCCCGCCCGGAAATGACATACCGCATAAAGCTAGCCCCCTAAAAATTTTACTCGAAATATTTAATGACAGTTCGAACCAATTAGAATTTGAGTTACAACGTTGCCCCTTCAAAAAGTGAAGGTTTTGGACGTCCAAAGTGGACCTTCTGCCAATAAGAAATGCACGGTGATCATATTCTGAGCCAGAAAAGTGATACACGGCAAAACAATTATGACATATGTGACCAAATTATGGAAAGGTAATTTGAATACCTTTACAACGGAAAAAAATTTGCAACATTGCCCCTTTCCGTTTTAAAATTAATTAAGATTAAAAAAGAAAAAAAATCTGCAATAAAAAACTATCTCAAATTTTCAATTTAGTTCTTGTGTTCTTCAAATTAATTAGATAAATAATTAGTGCTATGCATTCTAATATTCAAAATTTATTCAAGAAAGCATAACATTCAAAAAAAGTAAAAAGTACATGCCAGAGCTAGATTTGAACGCGCGATTCTTTGGAGTCAGTACTTGAACCCGCCCCCCATTAATATGACCCTATTAGGAACCCCCAAACCTTAAAACTTTAATTTTTGATTGTTTCTTTTTCTAGTTTTGCATAAAATGAAAAGATGATGTTCCGAAGATACATTTTACCCCTGACTCAGCCCCTGAATCCTGACAGATTCTTGTGCAAAATTCTACAATGTCCTAAAAAAGGGCATTTATTTCTACAATTTTAACATGCAAAAATTCTCGTATCTTCGTTTCTCGTTTTTTTGTATCTTGTATTCTGACGAATATTAATTTTTGTTTTAAATTTTAAAAAATGTTTCATAAATTGTTGATTGCAAATTTTTCCTTACCTCAGTATACTTGACGTAGTTTTGAAGGAGGGGAGTTGATGGTAGGGGAAAGTGTAATTTGATAAGTTTATGAAACCTTTACGAACGTTTATCTTTTTTCAAACTCCAAGCGAAACTTTTTTTTTCTAATACTTCTACTGTGTTTAGTGGGTTCCCGAGTAACATTGCAGTAACGGATCGGTGCAGGGCACGTAGTGGCATCATAGTGATGGCAACATATATGTCATTGCCGCCTTTTCAGTGCAGGCACAGGATAGCATTAGCGGTAGCGTCACAATACCAATAAACCCAACACTCATATTGCCTACACCCAACCAGTACTCAACCAATGTTGGCTTGCCTGCACAATTTCGGCACTTTCGTCACCCACCCACTACATATCCGATACCCTTCACTACGGTGCGTATAGAATGACAAATACAATGCTAAAATAATTAAACAATTATTTTAACTAAGCAACACACTTTTATAAGTAAACATAGTTAAGCCTAGCTATGCATAAGCATAGCAGGTTATATTCCTACATTCGGGACAATTTCTTGTGTGTTAACTATAGTAAAACGCAAAATGTCCTTAAGATTGTAATGACAAATGCAATGAAGTGGTTTCTGGTTGAAATGCAAAAAGTAATATTTATAAAACAAATACACTAATTGAATAAAGTAAAAAACTTATACCATGTTTTCTGAAGTCAACTTTTCGAGGAATAGCAACAATCCCATATTCCACAAAATATTTTTTATTTCAATAATAATATTATTTCACATTTTTACAGGACAGAGCAATTTAGTATACTCGAATGTAAACTGTATCAGATTGAGAAAATAGAAATTGGCAAATTTTAGTAGTTTTTCAAAAACTGCATGCACACTCGGCGTACTCGGGTTTTTCTAGTTTACGGGAACCAATTTCGCAAAGTATTCAATGTACGGATCCAAGTTGATTATTTCTTCCGGTTTGTCTCCTGCCTCATTGTGCAATTGCACCAAGATGTTTTTCAATTCAATGTAAGTATCATCTTTCAAATTAAAGAGAAAATTATTATACTACTAACTCTGAATTTTTCCAGAAAGTAAATATTAAACTTTCTTGAAAGGGCAAGTCCAATGTATTATTTTTCTTATAAAACTTAAAATTAAATTAAAAAATTAACTGCGGGTTACCTAGCAAGTTGTTTAATGTCTCTTCAAAGTTTGATTTTTTTTCAATTGCAGTCTCCACAAAGTCCGTTTGTTTGACTAATGCTTTCAAACTAGCAATCACTACTTCGCTGTACACAAAAGACTGAATATCAGATTTTGAACAGGGAATCGGCTGCTTAGCCTCGTTAAGCGCAATCGTATCTCGAAGGCTTAAATAAGTGTAGGACCCGCACGCATTGATAGGTAATTTAGACCCTTCAAAGTAAGCAAAGGCGAAATCAATAAGACGTAGGTTCTTTCTTGTAGGCGAACCTGGTGCGCCATGCACAAAATTCTCCGGTTTTATGTCTCTGTGGACGATACCAGCATACTGGAGGAAGCGGAGTATGATAAGCTAAACGTAAAAGAGAAATTAATATATCTGCAAAGCCAAAAGTTAAATAAATTAAGCTCAATTAGTTAATGAATTTACAATTTGACGACCATATTCTACTCCTTCTAGGTAAACGTCAGTAATTGATTGATACCTAGACTCTTCTTGTATTCTTTCAAGCAACTCGTCGCCGAGGCATTCCATTCCCAATACTAACTGTGCTTCGCCAGTTGTAAAAATTTCAATCTCCAATAGAAATAGGGTCTTCACAAGCACTGGTAGCTCTTTGATCGGTCGGGCTGTTTAAAAACCACAATTACTGAATCAAGCAGGAACGGAATAAAAAAAAAGAAATAAAATAATTTATTTTCGAATTTTTCTTTAAAATTCAACTGATCGCCTTATTTAGCAAAATTTGATAAAGTGTTTCAGGCATTTGTGACGTTGTAGGAATCCAGAAAAATAAGTTCCTTAATTTTACTCACCAGAAGATGGTCTGAAGTGCGCAAGAGCTAAAATTTTGAAACTTTGCTATATTAATACATATAATTTAAAACGATATTTAAAAGTAGTATGAAATTTCAACGCTCAAAATTTTGGAGAAATTTTTTTGGATGCAATTTTCTGAAATTCTTATGGAAATATACGTGCAAAATATAACGATTTACGCGTACCCCCCTTCCCAAAATTTGTAATCTCTCACGAATTTTGTTTCCCTAGTAAAATTTCAATAAAAAATTCAAATATTTACACCAACAAAAATATTTTTCCCAAAATTTTTGGCGTTGAAAATTCATACTATTTTAAAAAATCGTTTTTATTTATATGTATTAAAATAGCAAAGTTGCAAAATTTTAGCTCTTGCGCACTTCAGCCCAACTCCTGGTCAGCTACATGTATTCTAAAGCTCTCATTTGAAACAGGAAATAGTGTCAACATATAAGAATTGTAGATATATGAAAATCTAAGGTTTGTATATAACATTTTCGGCATGTCGAATGCCGAGATTAGTAAAAAGTGTATGTATTCACATCCTACATTCTCGTCTAGGTTAAAATGCTTAAAAGAAAAAAATCCTAAATCTTTCAGTAAAATTGACGCGTGATGCTTCTAAAAGACATTCTATCTTTGCAACTGTCAAAATATGGTAAATGGTGAAGTGGTTAAGAGCAACTGTTTCTCTGCACAGTCAGCTTGAGAAGGTGACGACAAATGTGCTATAACCCTCCAAAAAATACTTTGCTACTGGTTTTTCTCTTAAGAAATTGCCTCACATTGGACTATTTATGCCCTACTCTTAATAATTAGGCTACAGAGCCACGGCATATGAAAATGAGTTGTAAGGGTTCTTTAATGCCTTGAGATTAGCCGAGTTGGTTGGTCTAGTGGTTAAAGCGTCTGTCTCTTTCCACTAGCCAACACGAGAACTGGGATTCAAATCCCCCGATCAGCCACAAAAAGTCTTTACTATTTGTTTTCCACTTAAAGGAACTACCTTGCCACTGACCATTTTAATGCTCGTATCTCCGTGATTAGGCATAGAGAGGGAGAGTATATGGAAATTTTTCTATAGGTTGCCCAATAGCCTTGAGGTAATGCTAAAAAGACCCTGATTTGCATGAAGTCACCTGCAGTTACCAGGCGTAGGCCCAAGGCCCGTAGTCCATGGAGGGGGGTATGGGTAGGTGCCGAGATCAAATCCAGGCACCAGCACAGTAAAAAAAAGTTGTGGTGTAGTAGTGGTGAGTGAGTTGGTATGTATGCGTACGGTGGTGCTCAGCCTCTGCCTAAGCAAGAGGCTCCTCGGTGGTCATCCCCACGTTCACTGCCCAGCAGAAAGTCCGTTAGCTTCAGACCTCGGAACTTCCAAGTAAACTCAGGCCAAGACCACCCTTCCCCACTCAATAGCACACGCAAACATTGACCAGGCCTATAAGCCAATGTCAAAGAGCATATAAAGGAAGTTATCAGCCGAAAGCTACGGCCGTACCTCACGTCAGGTTGGTGTCCTCCCTTTGTGAACTAGGCTCGTAAACAGCAGAATATTACGAACAGTTTGTTGTGTATGCTTGATAACGACATCTATGCTAATGAGCTCCTTCCCTACCAAATCCCCGCCCTCTGCCTTATATGGTGACCATCTGCTTTGCGGGATTGTCAACGTACCCTTTTCAATCTTATACTGTCTAACCAAAATGCCATACCTCATTTCATTTAATTTTACGTTAAAGTGTAGAATGCTAGTAAACTTTAACTGTTTTATGTTTAAACCAGCCACTAATATGTAAAAATGAAATTTTGTAGTCAGCGCATGCAAAGCAACTGAACCTTGGTTGAGCTACTACGGGTAAAAGAGGCGCCATGGTAGTGCGAGCAACCCTACCATTTGTTTGCTTCGTTTCGAACAGAGTTGGAAGCATGAAATTATCGTTGAAGTCTAACCTGATATATCCATTTCTTCCAACTCCTTGTACTTCCATTCCGCGAGCTTGTATGCATCCCATTCGTTTTCTAGGAACGGAACTCCATTCACTTTATTTCCAGACTTGTCAGCTTTTAGGGCCTTTTAGACACAAAGAGATTACTTGAATTTCTCAAATTAATCATAATCAATTACAGTAATTTCTGCTGAAAATGAGATCTCTTACCACTTTTAAAATTATGCAGTTATCCGTTCCTACTTCAAATGCTGAAATTAGTCAATTTTTGTTATTTATTTTTGGTTATTATTAATTGTTATTCCTAACAACACTAGCCAACAATAATATAATAAATAGATACTTTTTATAAGTTTACATAACTTCTTTGTAACAGTAAAAACCAAACCTTTTAGTACAAGAGCCGATTCTCCATGCTGAATCATACCAGTAATTTCATAGGTCATCAACACATTATTAACCAAACAACTGAATTGTTCCTTCACAAAGTCAGGTATGTCTTTCATTCCAAAAATGCATAGCATCTTGGCTAAGAAGCCTAACACAAACACTAAACAACTCTTGTGAACCATTCTGACTTAAATAAAGTTAAGATTGACACTCGGAATTTCTACAATAATGGTAATAAATTTCGGAATTTCGAAAGTAAAGTGCTTCTTGGGCTTAAATCCTAGAAACTTCCTAAAGTTTTAATAATGTACTTTAGCTAATCCAATATAAATTGTTAGGATTTAAATATTAAATATATTGTTAAAGATTTATTGCACGAAGGTAATAGCTTAACCTATTTAATTTTCTTAATTTACGTTTTTCACTTTTTATAGGTTTCCTCCACTATGTTCAACTTATATTGAGTATCCTTGAATTTGATGTTGAAAAATTATGGTTATGTATTATTAATGTGTAACTAAAATGAAATTAGTTCGAATTGTCCCTACTTGTGCTAAAAAATAGGAATTGTACTATAACTCCGAAATAAGCGGAGGGTTAGAACATTGCGCAAATAAAATTGTTTAGCCACAAAAATTGAATAAACAGAAAAAACTAAAAATTGGAGTTTAACAAGATGCAGTTGGGTACAAATTGTACAAATCCATAACAGAGTTGTTTGAGCTAGAAGGTGTTGCAATTACACATTTGTTGACGTTGTCTAAAGATTCCAGCCAACCATTTCTTCAATTTTTATATATAGAAGCTATATTTGGTCAGTATGGCCACATAAAAAAACTACTCAAAATAATTCAGCACTAGAGCTGAGCATCATTTTTGCTAAAGATTTTCAATTCCTCTTTAATAATGAAAAACTACTTTGAAATTCTTCTATCCTAGGCAGGGCATGCTTTGACTAGTTTAATATGTGCTCCAACCTGATGATATTAAAAAATTAATAGACCTTTCTGCAATGAGTATGTAAGCTCCTCAATTAGGAAAGAAGTATCGCGGACTATGTCTAGACACTCAATAAAATGAAATCAACACCCAAACCAATGTGGTACTGAATCATAGCCTATATTCCGAAACAAGGTGTAAATTTTTGGTATAAACGTTGTTGACTATGCTAAACAAGTAGCACCATAGAATTGTTTTGAGCAATGCGGAGAAAACTTATCGCTTTCTTCACTAGAAAGACACATGGTATTTTTAAAGAAAAAGAAAAGGTAAGAGCGTTCTGGGCAAAGCAACATTGCATTTTTACAGCAATTAATCAACACTTTAGCATCTTTTTACAGTATAACATTACAACTTCATGTATTTTTTAATTGAAAAAGCAAACAACTTTTCTATACACTGATTGCCAAAGAGGTAATGCAATACTACTATGGTCAACTTGAGGGCCATGAGGTACAGTTGGCTTGTTGCTTTCAACTGGCTTCTTAGGTACAAAACCTGATCCGCCCAATAAAAAAGTGCCATTTGACAAAAACCCTCTTTGCTCTAGAAATGTACAAAAGAGATGAAGAGCTCTTTTGGGAGGTGCTTTATCTCAACTGTGCATTATATCTGGACAATCTGCATGTGCAGATTGATAGCATAGTGGCCTAAGCCCAACTAAGGAATTCTTTATGGAAGAATCCCAACTCTCTCCGTTAAGGCACCTGGAGTCAATGGCATGATTTGCATGTTGCCAAAAAATATGCTGACTCATATAAGGCGCGGAGACGATAGGAAACCTGTGATGGTGTATTTCGTTGAGTTACTGCAATTGGCCCAATTGAGGACTCGGCCGTGTGCGTAGAAATATCCCCTCTATTAACACACATGCATATTATGGTCAATTAGCTGCTAATTTCCCGTGAGGGACTCAGCTTGAAGAAAATTGAACAGTCAATGTTAACTGTATTAACTCTCATTTGCCTACAAAAATGCTACAGGCGATGTTTTCGAAAAAAAAATCTTCAAAATATCTTTCGTAACTTGTGTATCTCGGATTGGAAGTTTTAAAGCTCAAAAACTTATTAAACATATTCAAGAGCACTCCAAAAGTGTTGGGCGACAAAACTTCGGCTTCTACTAATTGCCTACGAGTTTACACGAGGATGATGTAAATTTTCCAATGCCTCTATTGCAGCTCCCCTTTGGAAAGTACCCTGATTTGTTTTAGCATGTGAGTCTTAATTACTGCATAATTAAAACATTACTTTCACACCAAGTTAGGCGTTGATGTTGTTTGTTTTCGAGAATCTATTTTAAAAATTTATAATTGAATTCACTAATTGTCTAATTATTGGTTCTAGAAGGTGTATATTGAAATAGTTGTCCAATTTGATGTAGTGGTCAAAAGTTTCTGTAATAAATAATAAAAAATATTTACTAATAATAATATAGAATTTATTATTAATAAACCATAGTAAAATGGTCTACCAGTAGCGGAATTAGAAAATTTAGAACTAGAAAAATATTAAGATTAGACTAGAAAATAAAAGTCTTGCATTTGAGAAGTCAATAGGCTATTTTCAGAAATACAAAGCGCTTTAGGTCATCAGGATCACCATTATTTCTTGCTTTATGCAAAACTAGAGTTTGACAATGAAAGGTCATCTTGAGGTCAAGGGATCACAGAGAAAAGTGTGGTATACAAGTGTTGCTTCCTTTTATAAGAGGAACAACTTTTGTAGGGGTCATAGAATGATATCCCTTGTCCTTTGACCCACAAAGGACCCTTGACCCAGGCGGTCAAAAAAAAATTGAACTGCGCAGGAACCTTAGGAACCCACGGACCACGTGACTCGGACGGACGGGCAGAAATGACGAAAACATAAGTAGCTTTCAGCTTCGCTTCCGCTACTAATGAAATAGTTAAATTAAATAAATAATATCAAATGAAACGAACAATGTCCCCAATCGAACGAATTCAGCATGAAACATTTATTTATTCCACAAATAAGCCATTTAGTGTCTTCGTACATAAACATTATATACAAACCAAGGAAAAGTAAAGAGAAATTTGGAAAAATTTACTTAAAAAATTCTACTGCCATTACATTAAGCACTACATGGCCCCTATTGCATGGGTACTAATTTTTCAAAGTATTCAATATAAGGGCCAAAGACAATCTTCTCGCCAAAATGTGTTTCAATCCCTTGTAGGTATCATCTAAATTCACAGAGAATATAATTGTGTGAGCGACAAAGCAAAAGGTAAGGTTGGCAGTGTTATCCACTAAATTAATAAATCTGGCCAAGGCCTCTTGCTCCAGAGACCTCAACAACTCACTCTTATGCCCTGCGTTACTGTGTGGCGTTATCGCCACAGGTCCTCACTAGAGTCCTAGCCTCTAGGACTCTACTGTCTTAAGACAGTATGCAAATTGCCCTATCTTTAACTCAGGCAGAAATTCATGTACCTAAAAAATTGTTGCAGGCGATGTTTTCAAAAACAAGGCTTGCTTTCATAACTAATGTAGCTCCGAGAAGAAGAATTTGCAATGCATAAGCTTATGACACGTATTCTATGTCTCTTCAAAAAAAAGTTGAGCGATAAAGCTTCGCCTTCAACTTACCCATTGCCTACAAAGTTTCCACTAGACTGATGTAACTTTTGGAATACTTGAAACTGCAGCTCCTCTTTAGAACTAATGTGCAATACATTTTACAATAAATTTATTAACATTTAACGCCAACGGCCCATAGTCCGGAGGCTAGTACCCTTGTCCTAAGTTGAGTGGGTGCCGAAATCTAATCCCGGCACCAGCACAGGAGCCCAGTAAAAAAAAGTGGTGGTGTGGTAGTGATGAGAGTAGGCCTGGAAAGTTGCGGTTGTGGAGGCTGAACATGGTTTGGTGGGTATGCGTATGCTGGTGTGCAGTCTCTGCCTAAGCAAGAAGCTCCTCCCCATGGTGGTCATCCCCACGTTCACTGTCCAGCTGAATCTCCATTAGCTTCAGACCTCAGAACTTCCTAGTCAACTGAGAAGGCCGAGACCACCCTCCCCCACTTACTAGCACACACAAACATTGATCAGGCCAATAGGCCAACGTCAAAGAGCATCAAAAAACATTGAATGAAATAAGGTATTTTTAAAAGTTCAAGAAACCTTGTCTATTTGGTCAAATTTTGAAATTTTCCACAGATGTCTGGAAACCGCCATTCGTCTTGTCCCTTGTTAACCAGTCGGCGTATTCAGAGGCAAAGGAATCACACTTACTAGAAAATGTGTTGACCTATTGGTTTAGAGCGTCTGTCTCTCTTCTCTAGCCAGGATGAGAACAGGGGTTCAAATCCCCCACTCAGCGACAAAGAAAATTTTGCTATTGGGTTTCCCTTTAATGAATTTCCTTGCCTCTGTCCTTGTGTATGACCGTATTTTCATGATTAGGAATACACAAACATAGGATACGGAAATTAGCCGATAGGTTTCCCAATAGCCTTGAGGTAATCCTGAAGACTGCTCTCGATTACAGAGGCACCTTCGGTTATCAGGTGAAGTCTACAGCCGTACCTCGCGTCAGATTGGAATCCTTCCTTTGTAGACAAGGCCCGCAATACAGCAAACTGTTACGGATAGTCTGCCGTGTCTGCTTTGGTTTAAGACAGAATCTATGCTAATTAGCGCCTTTTCTACCTTTTTTTTGCACATTGACCATCCGGGAATGTCAAATAATGCCATTGTGCATACACGTGATAGGAAATGGTTTTAAGTGGTCGCGTTTTTTTTTCAAAATAGGGCATTCCAATATACTAAAAATTTAAGATATTTAAAAATACCAAGAATTCTGAATTTGGATTTTAGCTTCTGGAATAAGATATGTTACTCTGAAAAAAAATAGAACAAGGTCAAAAGTTATTTGTAGGTGGAATATTGATGGTACAGACTACAGTCAAAAAATTTTACGCAACTAGAGCTAATATAGTATGCAATGTGTGCACAAAGTTTCATCGAAATTCAAAAGTCGAAAGTAAAGAATTTCAAGTAGAAAATATTAAATTTCAAGTTATCTAAAAGACTAAGGTCACCAAACAATTTTTTAGCTTGTAAACTTAAAGCAGCCTACCAGGTCTCATATTCTATTATGGCTAATTATTGGTACTTAATAATTATATCTAATCTAACTATATTAAAATAAAAATTAGCCGCAGTTCTGAAATTTAGCAATAGAAACATTTTTAAAATCCCTTATTTTTTGAGCTCATTTCCCGTGTATGTGAGAAAACGGTAGTAAGAAATGAAGAGGAATATTAAATAATGGTCCCTAATTAGAATAAATAGCTAGAAGAATTGGGTGGAGCCAAGTATTTGCACAAATAATTAGGAAAATTCTTGTAGTTGAAACCATGAAATAACCAGTGTTTATTTTGAATAATTGTTCTGTAATAGATGAGTGAAGAATCCCAAGTTTAACTGGTGTCCTAACCCAAGGAGATAACAAGAATATTGGAGATCCCAAGTTGTTCGGAAGCCGCAATTTACCCGACTAATTTAGTTAATTAATTGCGAAAATACAAAGAGTGTCCGGATTTTGGCGGCCTTTCTTGTACACTACTCAAGAAGGACTGGAGAAGGGACTTGGCCACCCCGGTCACCTGACTGCTTTTGACAAATCTAAAAGCGGCAAAAAGCTATTTGAAAAGGATAAGAGGGTCGCACAGGAGTCGTATATTGGCAACTGTTTAGTTGCAATTTAAAAAAAAAATCAACTCACTTAAATAAATTAAATTTAACTTGAAGTCTGAGATTGTCATCTTCTTATCTTCATTTAGGTCTGATCAAAGAAAAGTGTTAGCGTTTTTTGTTTGTCGGCTGCTCAAACGAGGTTGGTGTCGTTTAGAAAGTAAACTTTGAGTAAAACTCGATTACAATTAAATAATCCACTCTCGTTGAAAGGGACATTTAATTACTTTTCAGTCTCCAATTCCTTCTATCTCCACACAAAAAACACACCAGAGTGTCATACGTAGTAGCCTTTCTAGCAGAAAAAAAGAAAGGCATAAATAACGCAAAAATTTACAACTTAACGTTAAGTTAGGAGCAGATATTGCTGCAAATTGTGTTAAAATGTAATTTCAGGAAACGAATTTTCATTCAGTAATTTAGGCAATGGTAAAAGAACGTTATTTGACATTCCCGCAAAGCGGCTTGTTCAATATGTAAGGGTGTGGATACGGATTTGTTAGGAAGGACTCAATAGTATAAGCGGAAAAACCAGTAGTTAAAACTTTTTTGTGGCTTGTGGAAGGATTCGAACCTCCGTTCTCTGGCTGGATAAGGACAAAAGCTCTAAACCACAAGATCAACTCGGCCAATTAATTTTCATTTAATACGGATATTATAAAAGTTGAAACATCGTACGTCATCCAGCACTACGGGGAAAACAAACTTTTCTTCAAACTTCGGGCCCTTTAAGTGGTAGCTAAATTATCCGTCTACATATTAACGCCTTTAATTTTCTACAAATATGTATTTCCTTTGAAAAAACTATCGAAAATCTTCAAATCATTAGAATAATATGTTGTAGTAAAATAAGGCTGCAAGTTATTAGCCTACCAGATTTTTGCTTTGAAGTTCAAAGCACATCTCAACGATTCCATTATCCTCCAACTCAGCACGCAGAGTTAATGCCTGCAATCGATTACAAGATATATCATAAAATTATGATAAATAAATTTTTCCCTAAGCAACCTAATCAGTTTTGTCATCTATTAATTATTAATACTACTAAACGTAATTTCCTGGTTGCAAAATCTTGAGACGAAAACTGCTAAAATAATGTTAGCAAAAATCAGAATAAAAAACCATGATGAAACCATGTTTGGGAAATCAAATTTTGAAAAATACATGCTTTCAGAATTTTAAATGCAAAATATACATTCAAACTTTAGAACTTACTCCTTTTCCAAATTCCCTTGAGACAGCGAGGGGATAAGCAAAGCTTCCGATCATTCCTGCCTCAATGTCTACAGCCGTAGTCACGGTCATTAGGGTTCTATTAGCCGCACTCCCATATATAGAAAATTGAGCGTGTACACTTTTGTGAAAATTCTCTTAAAAACAAAACAAAAGCAGATACTGTTAAAAAACTTAACTTAACTTAAAACTTAAAAAAAAGTTTTGCTTGAAACGAAAAGTTATGATGTTTTCGATGACCCCCGTAACCCCCAAAATGACCCCTTGACCTCAAAATGACCTTTCAAAGTCAAACTCTAGTTTTGCATGAAACAAAAAGTTATGATGGTTTCGATGA
>VYYI01000581.1:0-28958 GCA_021029175.1 Bilobella aurantiaca
CATTTAGGGAATTAAGCATCATAACTTTTCGATTTATGAAAACCTAGGAAAAACCCGTAAGAAACGATTTTTTGGTTTTGAGGGTAATTTAGGTGTCATTTCAATATGGGGAAAAGTTCTGGAGTCTCTTAGGTCCTTGAAAACATAATAACTTTTCTTATTATGCTAAACTACCAAAATTCCGAAAAATCCGATTTTTCGGATTGGGGGGTCATTTATATGAGGATGAAGGGCCTGGGGTCACTTTGGTCCTTGAAATTATCATAACTTAGCGTTTCATGCAAGACTAGCAAACATCCGACACATCCGAATTTTCGGATTTGGGGATCATTTAGGGTTTCGTCCAAATGAGGGTGAGGGGTACAACCCCTATGGCCCATTTTCGAACTTTGCCTTACCCTTGACCCCTACTACCTATATGTAAAAACAGATTTGAAATAAGTTAACCCGTTCGAGAGTTATCGCGCAAACAGCAGACAGACGTACAGAACATTCCCATAATATTGCTAATACGCTACTTAATAAGGAAGCGGCGTAGACTAGCCAAACAAGATCCTCCTGTCCTAGGACGGGTGTCTTTGACTAGTCCTTATATAAAAACGGACTGTGGGTAAATTGGGCAGGAGGTAAAAAGTGGGATGGTTTCAAAAACTTCACAAAACACTAGCAAAACAAATACAGGAGGACCTATATAAGGATCCGGCAATAGGCTAAATTTAATACCTGTCCTAGGACGGGCTTGTTCAGTTTTATTCTATTCCCGGAGAAAATTGTACGCTGTTTTGCTTGCTTTTTAAATGCACGAGAGACAAATCATTGATTTTTAAATTACATGTGTGTCCGTTGGATTGACACCACATGCTTAGATATTTCGCATTTATTTACCGACAAATTGTTTAATATGGGTCAAATGTACCCCTTTGTTCAACCCTATGTTTAAATACAATTAGCGCTAAATTGTTTTTTTTTTAGGAAATTTGGCTTTAGGTTTAGGTTGGGTTAATCAAATGATGACATTATATTCAATTTAGAAGTGTACATACCACCATCTCTTCCATTGATCCAGAATGTTCGCATCAAATCCGAACAATGCTGAATTTTTAGTCAGTATAAAACCACTTTTAAATTTTGGAAAAGTAATTGGACTTCTTCCGATTTTCGAATTTTTTAAAAGTGAGGATACGGCTAAGACATCTTGTGTCAAAAGGTGAGTTAAATGGGGTATTACCAACAAAAATATTATTTAAAATAATCCATTTTTAGTAAAATATCTACTGTATTCCGAAATCTTCACGTTCTTGCCGGACTGGGAGTTGGATTGAACGGGGTAATTTCCAGTTTAGAATTTTGCAAAAATAATATGGTACGTGGTGGAGCTGGAAATCGGGACTTGATCCAAATTGCTGGAGATGGACGAAAGCTGCTTTTTATTTTGGCTGGATTCTACACGTACTTTCTCTCAATTTCTTTTTTAAAAGTTTTCAAAAGAAGCCATATTAAGTTTAAAGTTTCTGTTTCATAGTTACGTCCACTTTTGCTTTCGGAAGCAAACTTTTAAAAAGCTGTTCAACGCGTGGGCTTCAACTCTGTATGCGCTGAACTTAAAGGTGGATACAGAATTGGCAAATACTTCACTTATGATCACCAGAGTGTTTGTAGTATTCTTGGTGGCGGAGTACTGTACCTACGTTTTGAAAACGTCGCCATCTTTGTCACGTGACATTTTCACCAGTACGTTGCTTGTTACTTCCGATTTTCAGAGTATTTCGAGCTAATCTTGATCCGTACATATTTTTTTAAATAAATTTTTTGCTTTTGTCATGCGCTCTTAAATTGTTGGTAGGACGAGCCAAACAAGCCCGTTTTACAACTAGAGGACCCAGATATTAGAATCGAAATTCTCATGTCTTGTTTGTTCGGTTTTTTAAATATACAAAAACGCTTTTTTTTTATACAGTGGATGACTGCGCAGAAGATTCATATTTCTTTACTGGCTTGCTCCGACGTATACATCGGCATCGCTCTGGAATAATGCCTTTCCATCCTGTCTACATAATCTTCATCCTCTTTACGAATGTGCTGGGCTCCCTGGCCTGGTACTTTGCGGATGTTTTCGTAATGTTAATTAGCAGAGCCCTGGGATTTAAATTCAGGGCACTCGTGGCCATGAGTGAGGATTTCTTTGACTTGAAGGGTCTCTCCCAAGGGCCCTCGGCCTGGCGAAGGGTCCGTCGGGATCACCTCCTTCTTTGTTCCTTAGTGAAAGCTGCCGAAAACTTTCTCTCTCCTTTGATCTTCATATCTTTCAGCACCAATGCCTACAGCATCTGTCTACAGGTAGCTCTCCTTACAAACTCTCAACTTTTCGGGCGTGAGAGTACTTCAAAACGTATTTTGGAAAGACGCGCTAAATATTTATTTGCATCTTTGAACTTTACAGCCTTCTAGGCCCAAAAATCATTTGAAGGAAAATATCTGACACGCCTTAATTAAAGTTTGGCCTGATTACTATCATTTTTTCAAAACTTTTTAGATTCATGAAGTATTGATCCCTCTAGCGCCGAAAACGTACTTCGACTTTATTCATGCCGCCTGGTTTCTCTTTCATCGCATTTTACGCATGGCACTACTCACTTACTTTGCAGCCAAGATGAATGACGCTGCCCATCAAATCACTGACAGAATGCAGCGTATTGAATCGGAAAATTTCAGTAGTGAAGTAGGCTGAGAAAAATATTTAAAATTGGAAAATTTAGCATAGGTTAATAATAATTTTACTGTTTGGATTCCAATTTTCAATTTTGAACTAAAATTTTAGATGGAGAGGCTAGATCAATATTTGGGAACTCATCCAATTGCATTCACGGGACTACATTGTTTCGTTCTTACGAGATCTTTCGTCCTCGTAATCTTAAGTATTCTCTTCACAATTGAAATTATTTTGCTTCAAGCGCAAGGGCCACCTTCAATTGTGACTACTTATTCAAACGCAACAAAACAGTAATTGAATTGCTTAATCAACCCGAGTCATAATTTAGTTTGTTCTTAGTTAGTTCTTAGTTTGAATTTAACAATTTCTTTTCAAAGTAATTTCCTGCATTCATTTCTTATTCTAATTTAAATAGTGCGCATTAGAATTCTTTGGAATTTACTAACTGTAATCAATTTTTCGACTTATTTTTAAAAGCAATTTTTTTCTCATTTGAAAAATTGCAATTGCAATCGGGAATTCATTGTTTTACAAATTTCTCAATTGAGCATCCAGGAATCCTTGACTCCAGAAAAGTGGGTTGGTAGCTTTCTGTCGAATTCTTAACTTTACGGCACGCAGACATGATCCATTTACACTCGGAGTAGGAGGCGTCCCTATTAGTGATTTAAAACAAAATTGCAATTGTTTGAAAAATTTAAAGAATTATAAAAAAAAAATTTTTTTGCGATTTACCTCATTTTTTCACCGCTGTACCCACGTACAACACCAGTATCAGCATTGAAGATCCCATAACCAGTATCATAATCTCCTGGAGGAATGTAGGGCGGTGGGAAGCGGTCATTGAACAGCGTCTTTCCAGCTTGCTTAATTCCAATGTCTTTTTCGATATAGAATCTTAGAAATATCAAGTATTTTTTTTAAAGAATTTTTTTAAAAACTAGGAAATTATTTTATGTTGTATTTTGTTTATTATTTATACTTGCCTTCTATCAGGGGGTTCTAAGTAGGCCCAATTATGCTGTTCAAACTTGAGGTCATCAGCAAACGTAATTCGACCCGAGACATGTCGACCTTTGACCCATTCCCCTTCAAACTTGTCTCCACGTGGAAAGACGACACTGCCCAAATGCTTGTCAGTGTGTGCATGACCATCCTTGAATTCACTTTCATATACGGACACTGTGCAGAAGCGATTTAGGAGTTCGAAATTTTAAAATATTGCACACTTTCAAAAAACTAACAATTTTGTCTCTAAATTTTCAAAAAAAATTCAAAGTCATAGAGTTTCATAAACTATGAGTTCTGGAACTTACTCAGGGGATACTCGAAACGCCCATGCGCAAACTGTCGATTTTGATACTTTCCACTATACACAGAGCCTGTCCAAAACGTTTCCTGCTTGTAGTAGTTCTGCGGAAGGGGCGGCAGGAGGCGCTTCTTTTTGCTCCACCTAATTTTTGGACCGATGGGGGACTTCTCAACGTCACCCTCTGCCTCGACGGCCTGAGTCATGACCCCTTCAAGGGACGCCGTCCTCGAGGGCACTTCCGGCGGTTTGTAGTCATCCTTCAAGGGATAGTTGTGACGAAAGACGAGTTGTGACGTCAGGGCATCAACAAATGTCATTTCTTTTGTTATGGTCGACGCATCCTTAGTCGGCGGCTGTGGCCCTAGACGATGGAGGTTGACATTTGTGGCGACATCAGTCGTTTCGGCTCCTTTGAGTGGGTGTGGCATTTGTGTGGTGGCCTCATACTCGTAGAAGAGTGTCATTGAGGAGGGCTCCCCGGGAAGTGGGTCCGAGAAGTTTGAGTCAAGGGAAAGGGTTGACTGCTGAATATGCAAATGAGGTCGGTTTCCAAGGGCCTTGTCTTCCTCTTCAAAGGAATTGAAGTAGTTGAAGAGATCTTCTTCAAGGACGAATAGAACATAATTGGCAATTTCTAGAGCCTCGTCCTTGCTACAAAGCCGCATTTTCGAGATGTGCATGCTCGGCTCAGCATCACTAACGTTTCCTGGGAGCAAACAAAATAAGGTCATCAGTATTCCCATTGTACCCAGGAAAATGCTATTCGATTCCGCGAGTATTTCTACAACTTTCCGTTCATTCAAACAACAAATAAGATTACCGCCAAAATTCCCCTTTTGCCCCTTTTACTGCAAATTGTTTAAAATTGCAAACTGTCGCCTCAAAGGATCTTTACCTGTGAAATGCTTAACATTTGCTTTTACGATTCCAGTATCAATTTCAATTTATGGGCCTGTTTTAACTGAAAAAGGAGCAATTGTTAAATCAAAAGTTTTCACTGCTTAGATCAGTGTTGATCTAAGTAAATTGATTTTATATGCTTTATTAAAAATCTAATTATTTTGAAATCCCAAACAACCGCGTCCTGAGACAGAAGAATTTTTTAACCTCTTGTCCTACAACGGGCTTATTTGGCTAGTTTGAACAACACTAATTTTTACAGCACCTTTCCCCTATTTCATTTAAAAAGAAAAGAAAAAGGTGTCGATGAAAAAATATAATTTTGAGAAAAAATAAAGCTAAGATTAACGCTTTAATCGTCATATGCAACACACAATTATCTCACCAAGCATAGAATCACCGTCGCTAACGAGTTCCTCGATTGGTGGGTAATACGACTCGCATTGTACTTCGGCTTCATCATCATTCTCCAGGGTCTCATTTTCCAGGAAGTCTCCAGGAGCGGCGCCTTCTGACACCAGTTCCTCTGCACTAATTTCCAGAGGGCCTTCTTCAGTGGAGACTTGATGGGTCTCGGAATAGGATACTTGGAGGCTGAGGAGGTCTCCCGCCATGTCAACATCCACTTCCACGGAGCTCTCTCCCAGTTCTTCTGTCACTTTTACATTATAATTGATGCTACCCTCACCCGTCCATTCCAGCTCACTCGAAATCCCAGTAGTTACTTCCACAGAATCCCACGTCAAAGCCTCGTCCTCTTCCGGGGCAAACGTCTCTTCCAAATTCTCATCCATTTTGTTCCGTCCAAAATTTTCCAGAGTAATTTGACACCTACTTCTTTTTTCAAAGATGTTTCTTCATGCATGACAACATTCTGGAGTCAGGGAAATCAATATTTTGAAAAGATTTTTTTTTTGGTATTCGGAGTTACTATTAGTAAACGTCGTATTTATTGGAAAATGCGTATCCAATATGTAGTGCGTGGTAGGAGAGTACGGAATTGCACAAGCTTGTTTTTTGATGGCAATCTGTTTCCTGTTTATTTTCTCCTACAATTTTGAAACGAAGAGCCTCAAAGCACGGCATATTAAATTTAAATTAACTTACATAAGTTTCAAGCTTTTACTAATAATTAATAAAATTATTTTTGAAAATCATTGTATGAATAAAATTAAAATATTAAAATAGAAGTATAATGTTTTAATAAATATTGTGTCTTTTTAACAAAAAAAAAACCGACCTTTGGTACTGATGGTTATGAAGGGAGTTTTCCTAAATTTTAAGGACGAAAGCTGGATTTATGAGTAGTAGGAGAGCACTCACCACCTTAACCTACTTTTGAAATTTTCGACGTTTAATATTATATTAGTAGAGTAGATCTAATTCTAATTCCCTTTAAGTTTTAAACATACATTTTTTTAAAAGCTTTTTTTTTAAAATTCAGGTGTTAGATCGAACCGCGCTGCTGGGTTTTCGCGTTACAGGAACAGAGATGCCTCACTATTGTCAACTTGACATGACTCTGTGACACTGAATTGAAGTGAAAGAGAAGCAGGTATATTGAAAAGTATCAGCTAGAGTAACTTCAATCGAATTTTTTTTTTCAATTTTCAAAAATGAAAATGGGAACTCGCTTCTTCTTCTTTTTTGAGAAGGAGATAGAACCTTGTCAGTCTAATGCGAAGACGGTGAAAGTCAATTGAAGAATTGGAGAAAGTGAAAAGAAATGAATAAGAACTCAGCGCTCTCCTTTTTTTTTTCCTTTAAATTTGACGAAGCCCTTAGATTGACATTTCTTGACAAATGGAGAAAGAATGATTTTAATGGATTGGATCCCGGAGGATGTTTTTATTTTTTAGAGTCGTTTGGAATGATACTTAAGATCTTGAGGGCCCTGACCCTTGATTTAATTGCCTTTGACCTCCTAATGCACTTTTTTTTTCAGCCTGCCCCTGACAGGTGGACTTGAAGGGGTCCATAAACCCACTTTATTATTCAATTTACTTTAATGGTTATGAGATGGAGCGGGAAGCTAACCGGACGGAAACACCACTCCGTGCCTTATGGTTTAGTTTCAAGCCCTTGAAAAAAAGAAGTAACCATATACAGAATTTAAGTGTTATTGCTTTTTTAAGCTCTCTGTATACGCTCTTTCAAAGTACGCAAACATTAAACCCGCTTCTCCTAATTCGGTAAAGCATAAATCAAAATGGATCAAACTCAAGAGCATTGCAATTTTATTTTTAAAAGCCAATAAAAATATTGCCGATTCTCCACAAAATTTATAGAAAGCTTTGAAACTTAAATTATAAGCTGTTTTTTCGAAACCAGTTAAGCAAAGAAATTTTCTACACAAAGTCGTTTCATTAGACGTGTTTCAGGCCTTAATCAACTTGTTCTGATTTTAATTTGCTTTTTTTTGGATAGTGATACATGGTTGATTTTAAAGTTTAAATCTTTGTAATTTGTTAAAATTATTCTTTATTCAGTAATTTGTAATTCAGATAAGCTACAATAATTGCTAAAAAATGACAATCTTTTGTTAAGGGATCCCTCAGCCGTCAATTAAGCACTAATTGAGCCTTTTATTTTCTGAATTCAGAAAATTAGGCCTAATCGTCAAAATATTTGGCGAGGGAGTTGTTAGTTGGTGTGAGATTTATGCTGGGAGCCATTGCTGAAGTTACAAATTCATTTCCCCATGGATTTTTAGCCCAAAGTCCTCTAAATTACTTTCTCTTCCGTGCTCATAAATTAGGCTCAGACTGTCTTCCCTGACTCTTTCCATATGGTCGAGGAGGAAGGGAAAGCCGCAGAGGGCCCTTTGTTCCAGGGGCGCATCCCTAAATGGGCAGTGAAAGCCTCAATTTGGCCCACACCTCAATTTTTAACTTTCAACATCATCAGCCCAAATGAGGCTTTTCCTGGAAGGGAAAGTAATTTTCCTTGCTCCAGCCAGGTTTATCCAGGCCAAATCCCGGATTGAGCTCAATTATGAATGAGAGTCAGGCTCCGCCATGCCTTGCGGAGTGTGTTTATGCCATGTAAATCGACTGTCAACGAGGACTTTACAAAAGGCGTTGCAACCTGCAGAAGGGAAGAGTGAAAGTTCACTTTCTCCTCCATATGCTCCCTTTGAAAAGTGAAACAAAAGAAAATGTTCATTAGAGCTCTCTGTCACAGTCATTCTTCCAAGGACAATTCTGGCGGATATGCATGACAACGAGCCGTAGCAACGAGACATAGGAAAAACACCGGGTTCTGGATAATTCTGTAGGGCAGATAAACTTAAACAATAAAATTGCAATTAAGGCAACGACTTTCTCAGGATACAACACCCTCTCAAAAACAATATTTGCCTATTCATATTAAACAATTACAATTTTGTTGATATATTTGAAACCTTTTATTTAACATTACAGCGCTTCACAACGGGACGGACATATCCTTAAGAAAACAAAGAAATTATTCATACGATGAAAACTAAAAGCGGAATCTGTGAATATTCATTTTCAATTTGTTTCTAAACTGTTGTTCACTAAAATTCGTCTGTAATATCTCATGTTTTACAGATTTTTTTTTTGCAATGGAAAAATTAATCCCATTATTTTGCACTGGCTCAACTGAAGGTCTTCATTTAAAATCAAATGCTTTCCTCATATTGTAATGTTTAAAATTTTAAGTTTAATTTAAATTAAATTTTAATTTGAAGTACAGCGTAATTTTTTTAAACTTTAAGTATTATCAGTTGTTTTATAATAAAATCAATAGGGGAAATTGGATCAGCATTCTATCATAAGACAATAATAAAGGACTTATTGTTGTCCTCCTTATAGGAGGATTACATGGATGACCTTACAATTTTATTTTACAATTTTTTTAAAGCCCTTACCAGGGGTTTACTAAAAGTAAACCCCTTTAGTATTATATAGTATTATATAGTATAGTATTAGTATTATATAGTATTATTATATTTAGTATTTAGTAGGGATATAAGCAAAGCTATAAGTGATTCGCACTGTAGTTCTTGGACAACTGTTTTGAAAAGGTGTTTGTTTTTTATCCCCAAACGTATTGATGATCAAATATGGGTGATATGTTTTACATTGACAGGTGAAAATGGAAAACAATTAATAGGGAATCGCTGGAACAAGAGGTTAGAGAAACAGGTACTTGTGAGTAAGGTGAGTTCATTACAGCAAATTGCAATTAAGTAATTGAGCCGCCCTACTTCCACCTCTGCATTTGTCCAGGATCATAACTTCCTGGAGAACAAAAGTAAAAGTTTGGAATTGGAGTCTGTGAGGCAGAAGGAAAGTAATAATGATTTACGTTCTCGTGTCGCCATTTTGAAAAGAAAGGAAGTTGAGTAATAGATTAGACATGGCGGAAAGTAACATGAAATTAGATCTTTCTCCGCATTAACTTTCCCTTGTGCAGGTGGAATTAGGTGGAAATCTTTTTTTTAATTTTCCATTTCATTAAACCACGCTATTTCCTCCCCAGAAAAAAACACTGTAATTCCATTAATCTGAATTTTTATAAAAACTAAAAACTTTCACAAAGACTCCTAATTCAAATATTTGCAAAAGGGCTCAAAGCCTCCACAACCTTAATTTCTTTCTCCAAGAATTTCTCTTCCACGAAGCTTGAATTACACTTAAGAAATTCAAATAGAAAAAAAACTTTGTTAGGGAAGATACCGCTCAAGTATCGAGTTACCTTCGAAAAAATTAAATTTGAAAAAAAAAGGAATCAATAATTTTAATTTAAGGAGTACATATTATTTTAAAGCTTTCTCCCTTAGAACGGAAATCAATGATGCCGCCAAAATATGCAAGCACAAAATTCAAAAATCGGTGGCCATGCTGAAATGGTGCTCGTTTTTTCTTTCTCCTAAAATTGAACATTTTGAACAACACAAATTAGGCATATTGTAATTTGCCAAGACACAACATTAATTTTGTAGGAATGCGTGCTGACATTTTCTCAAGCAAATGATTTAGTTTCCATGTTGGGTTGAAGGAGAGTATCATTTTACTGTCATTAGACTAATGCTCCTCGATCAAGGTTGCCCTGGAACGGGGAGCCCTTTTGAAATGCGAAGGGGCCTTTCTTTGAAAAGTAAATGAAGAATTTGGCCACGACGACTGTAGCCACTCAGAAATGGCTACAGAAATGGAATCTTCGTGTCTTTGATTCCGTGTGACACGCGACACCCTGCCTCTTCACTTCTCATTAGACTTTGTAAAATAGGGCAAAATGGAGCTGAAGCCGCAGGGAGCTCAAGTATCGCCTCAAAACTGAAATCTTCCTTTTTGGTATCCAGCCAACCGGACAAGCAGGAATGCATTTTTCATGCTTTGGGCACTCTAGCAACGCCTACGCAACTTTCACCGAACTTTGGACACCTAAGAACAAAGACTCTGATCTTGCCAACTCACCTGGAAGCCGTCAAGCCGCTTTCCAGGCCAAACACCTCCTGGAAAAAAACATCGACAGGCAAATCTTAGACACATTTACATGCAAAAGTGTTGAATAATTAAATATATATATAATATTTTATGATAATAGTGCGTATTATAACAATTTGAACGGCAATAATAAAGACACCAATTTAGAGAAAAGATTGACTAATTTCCTTTTCCGTAGAGAAACAAAGTTATTTTTTTCAAAGTTTGCTTCGAGTTGAAAGGAAAATGACACAATACATGTTTGTCTTTTGTATGTTTTATTTAATCTATGTTTATATTTCTACGTCTGATAGAATTTTTCGCTGGCATCGAGCAACTAAATTCTCGTATTTGTTTTTCAATTTGATTTAATTTAAGCATTTTGAAAAACAAAACGTTTGAGTTGACCTCTTTACTCGAGTGGTCGGTCTAATATGATTTCTTCGTTTTGAAAGCTGAAACATCTTGAGCCCTTCTTGAGCTTTTGAATTACGTTCCTCTTCTTCTTTTATATCAGTAAGTAATTTTGCCTCCTTTGTTGTCTATTTTATTGCCCTTAAGGACTAGGGCAGTCTTAAATTCCTTAGGGAGATTGCCTAGGTTTGCTCAGTACTCGAGCCGAAACTGGATCCCAAATCTTGAGTCAACTTAAATTAAATTCAGTGGAGAGATCGTCTCTGTCTCTTTACTTTCACTTGCTTTCACTTTTCTCCCTAACCAAATGGAGATGGATTACAAAGTCCCTTGCTCATCATTCTACAACATTCTCAGTTCCAAGGGCTCTCCAACATTTCAAATGATCTCAACTCCCTCAAGCATCTGCCATATCCGCTCTCAAATTAAATTAAAGCTCAATCGACCCTATATTTCAAGACTCAAGTCGAGGTCAGAGGTCATGCCTTCAGCAGAAGGTCACCAGTGACTAATGGCCTTTTGAGTAGCACTCGGCGTGAAATGAAGTTGAGTGTCGAGGGAAATTGGGAAGGTAGTCTTTCAAGGGGGCCCTTTCCCAGTACATTTCTCCATATTTCTCCACTTTCTCCTCCATTCCTCAACAGCTCACGTCCGGGCATTAATACTGTAACCGGAAATTCATTCGATTTGAAAATACGTTTATAACGCCATTCACCTCCTGCCTACTCATCCCCAGTAGCTTTCTCCTGTTTCAAAAACATAAATCTTAATGTATTTTGTACCTGTGTGAGAGTCAGCGGGAGAAAGTCCTGGAGAATATTAACTACAAATCTTACTTTCTCTCTCTCTCTCAAAGAGCTTTTAATCTCCCAAGTATCCACTTCACGTTCTGAGTCGTTTAATTAGACAAAAAAAAAAGAGGAAAGATGCCCGCCTCAGCCTCATTAAGGGAGTTGGAGGGGGCCCTTAGAAGGGATGTCCGAATAAATTGGGTCTGACTTGTTGTTTCTTGGGAAAATCATTCCTGCTCAAGGATGTGGTTGTTCCTAGGCGGAAATAAATCATTGAGCTTCCTCTCCAGCCACGTCCCTAAACCTGGAGAATGTGAAGATGATGATGAGGAAGATGAGGCGCTGGAGGCGTCCAAATCTCCTGGAGACGCTCTGTACTGGAGAGAGGTGGTTGTTCTAACTTTTGTAACGTGATCAGGCTGTATCTTGTTCTGGGAAGGAGCTAATGCTTTTAGGTCTTGAGGGCTTCGAGTAACACTGAGAGCAACAGCACGAACCAACTTCAAGATCAGGAAGAAATGGATCAATAACGCTTCCATTTTAGGCCACTGCACAACAGTCCAAGGCCCCTTCTTTATGCCCTCGTCATTTTCAAAGGAACGTTGGCAGATTTCTCGTCCCTAAGCTTCAGCCAAACACGTCTCGAAGCTCAGGAAAGTGAAAACATAAAAAAAATGGAAAAATACCACGCCCGCCACATCCTGGACCAAAAATCAAAATCCATAAATCTTCCAGCTCAAGCAATAATTATAAGAAAAAAAAAATCACAATTGATCATCATTACGCCTACGAAGTTCAGGCGAAGTCAACAAAATTCCAACAAAATGTAAACAGTAAACAACTCTTATAGAGCCTTACAAAAGTGTTTACTGATTTACTTTTCGGACATGATTGGGCTTCTATAGACGTTATTACAAATGAAAATTCAAGTCAAGTCCAAAATATCTCAAGCTTAAAATACTTTTCTGACAAGTATTTCCACACACGGTTCATCTTATAAATTTCTAAGCCATAAAGTACAAAAATAATATGATCTTGGTTCAGACTAATATATTTTTCTGAGCGATTTATACCGTTTTTTATTGATACATCATTTTCAGTATGATCCTACCAAAGGATTCAAAATGTTATAAAAATGTAAGAAAACACTATTTCACCAATTTACATTATGGAATTAAGTTTCCAATTTAATTATTACAAATTATAAATTACACATGATGATTTGTAATGATGGTTTTAGTCATTATTAAACTGTGGATTCGTGAAATTTTCCATGTTCTTATGAGTTGTATTGATAGAGCAAACAATTACTTTAAACTCTACTTTTAGTATTAGTGTTTTTTGTAGAACTTTTTGCAATATAGCGTAAGTTATTTTAGTTCTTTTAGCTTGACTGCGAAGAGCGGTTCCTTGTGGTAAATAAATGAATGCGGAGAGACTGTGTGTAGGAGAAGAGAAAGTAGTGAGTTTTTGATGGAAAGAGCACACCCACCTGTGCGTCCTTTCTCCAGAGATACAGCTTCCGGGTCCTGCTTCCTGTCAGATGGAAAGTTGCCAACTTCGCTTTCTCCAGAAATAAAAAGAGAAGAAAGGAATGATTGTATGAGGAATTGAGAGTGTTACTATTGTCTGTATTCTGACTTGTTTCGATGGATGGGAAGGAGAGAGATTTATTTGAAACAAGGGAGAGAGAAAGTTTGGAGTAAGAAAGACTCTGTTTGCTTTTACACACAACTTTCTCTTTCTCAGGAGAAAGTGAGGACAGAAAAAAAAAAGAAACTGGAAAGTTGTGAAAGGAGCCCAATATAACACATTTTCCATTTCCCCTATTTCGCCTCGCCATGCGGAAGGACTGGCTTCAAATTCAATGAAATGGAATTTAGGGGAGCTCAATTGAAAAATTGGGATTTTGACTTTTAGCCATCCTAATGCTAATCCTCATTGGAAAAAAATGATAGTTCTAGAACAATCATGTCAACTTATTCAATTTTCAATGTTCAGCTTCGTAAAAGACACCTAATATGAGTTACTGCTCACAATGATATATATCGTTTCAAAATCCACCCGAAGTTTGCTCTTTTTTCAAAATCACTTAATAACTTAACAATTTTTCTTATCAGTACTCTGTTTGAACGGTATCAATCGTATACAGATTTTTGGCAATATTCTAAAAACCTTTAATTATTAATTACAATTCATCATGCTTCTAAATTGCAATTATCGTTCTTTAGTTTTAGATTAATTTAGAGTTTGTTTTAATTATTGCTTGTTTGGCTGTTTTAATGAAATTCAAATGCTTTCTCCCGGAAATACGTTTATTTGATGTGTTGAGAATTACTAAAGACATAAAAAAAAAGTCGTAAGTACTTTTACGAGCCAAACTTTTCTAATTTGGTATAATTCCTTCGCATCAAATTTTATATTAAAAGAGTGAAAAAGCTAGACCTAGTGCAAGGTGGAGCCTTGAGGGATGTCGCATCACATTCTCTAAATCTTAGGTTTCAATTTGTGGCACTTACTGGAAGAAGAGCTAATCAAGCTCATAGTGCTAAAACTCAAATTGAATATTTAGGAAAAAAAATTTTTTCATATTCTACGACGGGCTTGTTTGGCCACAGTACGAAAATAAATGGAAATTTAAAAATAAGTTGGTTGATACTTTAGTACTGTACGGTTTCTTCAAAAGCAACTGACAACTGGATATTAATCAACGTTAGTCTCCGCTATCTTTGATGGCAGCTTAGCTTGTCCTCGTGATTTCTTTACATCGTCATGAAAGCTCTGCTGCTGCTATTTTGCGGAGACTATAATTTTATAAAGTGACAACCATCTTGTATATGATGAGTTGACGGGTAATTCATCTCTGTCAAAGATCCATCAAAAGGTCAAGAATCACAGTTTGATTCAGTTTTCCCTTGAAGTTTGAAAGGAAAGAGCTTTCTCTTTGGGCAGAGCGTAAGTGCGGAAGTGCTTCGATGGAAGGGAATCCCCTCTTCCTTTCCCATTAGCCTCCACTTTTCAAGTCCCAAGTGAAGGGGGGACTTAGCTGGGCCCTTAGCCCTTCCAATTCCAAATCCACTAGCCAAGGATCCAAGGCTCAAGCCCGAGGGTGCGTAGAGACTCAAAACTCCTTTCTAAATATTCAGCAGCTCCACAAAAGAAAGGGGGAACGGGTCTCTGAGATTCAGACGGAGTTTAGAACGGGAGGCTGAAGGACCAAGGGCTCTCTCGCAACAATTGAAGGGCCTCTCGTGACTCTGGTGGGGTTGACTGAGAATGGTGGTGAAAGTTGGGAGTACTTTGGAATTCTTTGTAGTGTTGGTTGAGTGAAAGTCCATTATTTGATAATCTGGTGGTGACATTGACGTAGCGTAGATAGAGCGTTTCCTTTGTGGTGGTATGGAATGTTCCTGATGTAAGGACTCGTAGTCATCATTACCTCAATAGGAACCATGTGTTGCTCCATTAGAGCCGCAGTCTTCTTCTTTGCCAGTGTGCACATTGTAAGTCCATTATAACATCTTCTGGGGAAAAAAATAGGGCAGAAATGCGAAATTTTGAAAATGCTTCCGTTTTATACTTGATTTCTTTCCGTTACTACTTTCCTACTTACTTTACTACTTTACTTGATTCAAGCCGATTCTGCATACCAGGATGGGATTAGTGAAAATTAAAGCATCTTTTCTTAGCAAAAAAAATAGAAAGTCTAAGAAACGTTCATGCTTAAAAAATCTCAGAAATGTGGCTCTCCTTCATTGTCCGAAAACTATGGGGTCCTTGTGCGCCATTTATCAAGAATTCGTATTTCTTTTTCAAAAACTCAAAAATGAACTATAAAACTTGAGAAATTAATTAGCACCCAGGTTTTGATGAGGCATCTTCAATATTAAAGTTGACCTATCTGTAAAAGTTTTGTAGTGGTCTAAGTTAACATGAATAAAAAGTTTTTGAGAGAAAATTAAAAAAAAATGTATTTGCTTTCACTTCATTTTTAGAATTCCATTATCTGCTAAAGCTCACCGCCACCGTGTCATAGGCTTAATACAATTGATGCTATTTGCAAGTAAAAACAAATTAAAGATTTTTTTTGAGGGAAATGACGTGTGCTACACGCAACTTTGTATCCGAATTCTGGGCCATAATCAACATTGTTATTCTTATTACGATTCAGGATATTTATACGTACATTTTGAAAACAAAAGCTATGAATTAAAATTTCAGTCCGACTGCCTTATAACCGATTTCTAAACTTTTGTGTAAATTTATGGAAATGAAAAAAATTACCATTTTGTTTCACATACATACGGTTGTATTTTTTAATTCTTGATTTGATGTAATTACAACTACTAACAAGTGTTTTCATTTCTTTTTTTTAAACAAAAACTTTTATTTTAAGCTTTACTTTGAATTCCAATTTTGTTTTCAATTTGTCCATCATTAAATTGGCTCTTGCACTTTCAGAAGAGTAATGTGAGGCAGTTTGCTGTTTTAATTTCATTCTCATGCCGTGGAAGCATTCTCTTCAGTTTTATGTCTCCTTTTATTACCAGCCTCCCTTCTGTTTATGAAATTTTAAATGGTACTACTCTCGCTACTTCCTCACAACCCTTTCGTAGAATTGATTTTCCCGCCGAAAGTAATTAAAAATGCGGTGGTTGCGGGTTGTGGTTGTGGTTATGAATGGAAGGACTTAATAATGAAGTAGTTAAGGGATCTTCTCCGTTGCATTGTCATGGAGTGCCAGATCCTGGATTCATTTGAAGATAGGTTACAGCACGACTTTGTTTAGCTTTGTTTGAATAATTCCCTAATCTTGTTATCTTCCGCCTCGATTGAGATGCTTATGGAAGCCTCAATGCACAACTGATCCACTTTCTCCCTACAAGACTCCTTGGGGGAGAAAGTCCAAATTAATACATTAACTCTACTCTTACTTTTCTCCTCTTTAATTCCAGTACTTTGCAGTCAATCAAATGATCAAGATTCTCCCTTTGGTCGTATCCACCCTAAAGCAACGTAAGTCTCACAATTATGTATCTATTTTTAGAAAGTAAATACGAACCGGTTTTTATATCCTACAAAAGAGGAGAAAGTCTGCAAGAACTAGAAGTTACGTTTTGGAAAGCAATGGTCCAAATTGTAAGATTTGTCATAAACTAAACGGCTATGAAACTTAAATTTTTTGGGAAGGAGTTTGGAAGTTTAAAAATAAAACTTCCGTCACCGTTTGATTCTACTGCATTATTTAATTCCCTGGACTTTCTCTTTTTTAAGGGTCGTACGCAACGCACCGTTTTTTGGATCCATCCAAACCTAAGAAGAAATAAAGTAATAGAAAAAAAAATCATTCCGGAGTGAATTTTTTAAAACTTTCTCTTTTGGAGAAAAGAGAGTCAAAAAGTTTCGTTTTAGAGTAATGCTAATTTGTCAATTTAGTTAGAAATTCCTTTGAAAATTAGGGAGGCATTTGAAGTTTAAAATTTTGAATAAAATTGAGCAAGAGTCGCTTCCATAATTTCCTACCTGCCATTTCTATGAAAGAAGCTGCGAATGGACCAATTTGGCAATCAGGCGCTGCTCCTTCTGTGTCGCCGAGTGATTTATGCCGAGATATGGCAATTGAGGGAGGAGAGAAAGTTTGGTGTGTTCTGCTGAAGGTTTTTTGAAAAAGAAGTCTAAAGAAGGTCTTCTTGAAGCCCCTGACTCCTTAATTAATAATTCATAGTTTGTGATCGATCTCCCTTCTTTCTAGAACTTTTGGCTCCCATCATGGCCTTCATCTTCTGCATTGCCTTCTTCGCTACGGGCTTCATGACCTTCCGTGGAGCAGATGAGGTAAGAGAGCGTAGAAAGTGAAACTTCCGCAAAAAGACTTTCACCCAATTTGCCACGCAAAAGTTAAGATTTACCACAAAAAGTTACAATTCAAAAGGTAGAAAGTTTCCGTCTTTCAATATTTAAGTGTGTCATTCTAACTCGTTAATTATCGAGGAGGAAGCGCCAAAACTAAATTTCCTCTTTTTAGCACCAAAAGTTTAGTCGACAATCCAAAGTTATCAGTCCAAAAAGTCCCTTTTAAATTTTTCTTTTATGCGCTAATTAACGAATCTAACCAAAAGTGAAGCGGCTCATGATATGAAAAGCGTAAGCCAATTGATAATTCACCAGTTTCACTGAAACTGAGAATGCAGGCATGATACTTTAAAAAGCATTATTTATTAGAACTTCAGGCAATGAAAGCAACGGGATTTTCTGATCCTTTAGTCGAGTCTAAAGTTTGCTTAAAGTAGGTTTTACTTAAGGAGTTTTAAGTAAATTGATTACTTAATAAATTAACTTAAAGTGTGTAACTTCATTTACTTTATTTGTCTTTGTTTTATTCTCTTTAGAGTTTTTGCAATTGCAGTTGGGAGATTCTGTTTATCTGTTTTGTATTTTAGTAGGAATTGTAGTCAATTATTGAAGTGTTTCAGCAATCAAATTTAATTAATTAAAAAGTAATTAAAAAAATAAACACAATGATCTGCCGACCTTTGTTCGACCCAGAATTTTTGCAAAGGCATTTTCTGGTACAATATTTACATTCTGGGACGCCAGTTCCTGGGTTTTTGTCAAAAGGGGAAGCTGGCGTGTTTGTAATATCCGGTTGACGTGTTGGTAGCTGGGCCATTTGATATGCAGAATAACACTTCTCCATTCAGAGCACTTTCACCGAATCCTTGCTAACTTTCTCTCTTCCTCGTTTTGCATGAAACTAGAAGTGAAGTAGAAATTGAAGGGCTCTCACCAGTTCATTTGTAATTAATAATTCAGGCGTGTACACTTTCCATTGTCCCGCCTCACGTTCAATTCCTCAAGGTCCCTTGAAGTACTACTCAAGGGACGACGAAAATTTCTCCTTTCCCTTAATCGCCTTCCTCCTTGCTCTTTCCAAGGGAAAGTAGAAATGAAAGCTTAAGGATGCATAATAGAATTCTAGAAAACGTCAATCTCCTTCTCCTTCACCTAGGGAGCCAGGGATCCGTAGAAGGAACAAAAGAGACAGATATTTATTTCCAAGTCGGCAGCCACCTTGTCTAATTGTGACATGATGAATGGAAAGGAAAAAGGAGAAAGTAGAGGAATCCTTAAAATTTTTTTAGAAAGTAGACTGAAAAAATAAAAGAGAAAGGCAGAGAGTATGATTTTTCAAGAGAAGTAAAGGGTTTCAAGGATTCTGAAGGGCTTTCTCCTCTTAGAAATTAGCTCAAGTGGATTTGCCCCCCTCCCCCTAACAAACCCCTCCCCCACAACCCACCGCCGCCCCAACGGTGTTTGTTTCCGTTTGTGACAGGCAAGGCGTCGTGTCAAGAGTCGTGCGCCCCTGCTAGCTCTGTGACTCGAATTCCGTCGCCTGTCGAGCTCTAATCCCAAATTAAACGACAGAAAACTCTCATCTTTGACAGGGGGCGGGAAAGCTAAAGAAAAAGTTGCTTTCTCCACTTTTTTTTCCTTTGCATCCTTCCGCGGCTGTAAGGCTATTATTAATCAAGCATTCAAGGAAGATTCAATATGGTTTGAGGAGGCTGAAGCTTTTGAATACACAAGCAGAAAATTCTAAACTTTCACGAGCGAAAGTATAATGAAATTTGGAATTCTAAACATGATTACCACATGAGGGTGGGCGGGAAGGAGGGAAAATTTGAGAAAGGGTAAATTTTTCTGTTGTGTGTTTGTGTCAACTGCTTTCCCTAAAAATAGTTTAATATAATTTAGGAATTTAATAAAATTTTGAATCATTTTTTACTGAGACTTTTACTCAATTTTCTCAGAAATAATTTTATGATTTATTAAAACGAAAACCTTAGGGATAGTTTAGAAGAAAAGGAAAAACTTATTAGCTAATATTAATTAATCAAAACCAAAAACTTAGAATAATTTGGAGTATATTTGACGTAGTCAGTGAAGAATTTGATTTTGTAGAATTTTGCTCTTTTTTCTTACCATATCACCATTGGGTTGATTCTTCAGATTTCTCCAACCAGAATCTTGTGATTTATTTTTGTGCATTTTGAAAATTAAACATTTCAATTATTTCAATTTCGGACTATTTTTTTGATCATACGATTTGGATAGCCCTTTATTTTAAATTCGAGACTTGAATTTGCTTTCAAGTAGCCATAGATCTCGCGCTACATTTTACTGACATGTTTGTGTACACCAGAAACCAAATGAAATTGGACTGCTGGGGCTCTGCGGTCCCTTGTGGAATGGCGATTTGCGATTTTTACGTTTTCCAGAATCATGTCGAGAGACTTTTTAATTGCGGCTTGGGATGCATTCGAATTGTTTGAAAAGGAAGCTTGATTTTAGAGTTGATCAATACTGCGCCATCCGAGCCTCACTACTTAGAAAGCTGGCCACAAATAAATGCGTCCCTAATCCTTTGACAGCCTGGTCACATCCGCTTTGCAACCAGCATCCGCAGCGTGTTGCCGAGAAGTCATTGGTTTCCTTGACCAAAAGCCGTTTTTCCCTGTCCAGCCCAAATCCCACCATGTGCCGAGGAGCATGGAGAGATAATCATTAAATGTCACCCTTCGGCCCCCGGCTGACATGCGACACGGAGTCCCTGTAGTCGCAAAACAAGAGAAACACTTTGACAAATTTTGTCATCTGAGGAGAGATGAGCATAAAGTTTCCAGGTTAACTTTCACCGGGTGGCTGGACCCATTCCGGAAGCTCTGGCGTCATTCAGTCCTGGAAAATCACTTTTAATTAAAAGTGGGAACCTGGGAGTCAACATTCTGAGGTTTCCAGTAGATTCGTTTGCCCCTCTCCAGAAACAGCATATGTAACTCAGGGCACATATGTTCGCGGAAATCAGAGAGAAACCTTCGCCTGATTTTGAATGAGAACCGTTACAGGCTTTCACTTGAAATGGAGTACACACGCTCACGCCGCTGCTGGTGTAGTCCTTTTTGAACAGATACAACTTTCTTCCTGGAGAAAGTTGTGTGCAGAAATCGATCTTCTTCCTACCAGAACCAGCACCTGGTATAAATTTTAAAGTAAGGAAAAATATGATTTTTGAAAGGAAAAAAAAATAAGGCAGGGCAGTAGCAATATATTTCAAGAAAATGAACTCTCTGCTTCAGCTAACAGAGAATGGAGAGAAAGTCGCCAAGGCCTAGGATAAACTGAGGACTTCTAGTAAAAAAAAGCTTTAAGAAAAAGTGAAAGTCTTTTTTTCGGACTTTCAAAATAATTGGAACATGTTTAATTTATTTGAAAGTAGTTTTTGTGACTGCTTGAGATTTAGAGGTGGTGGAGAAAGTAGGAAAAATTCAAAGTATCTCTATTTTCAAGGCAGGTCGAGAATGAGTAGTGGCCTTTGTTCCGTAGTCATTGGATACGGTATACACTTCCTTAATTAGAAATGCATGGAATATTCTCAAAAAGGGCCTAGTACGAATAAAGTATGAGACATTTTCTTAAGTCTCCTTTGACCCTATTTCATTCTTTCCTACGCTTCCTGCCCTCGCTTTTACGGGTTGTAGTCCTATCCTTAACTTTTTTACAGTTAATTGAAGAATAAAGCAAGATTGGGTCAAAGATTGCAGCCTAACTTATTATTTTCAAAATCGCTGGAAAGCTGAGTATTTTATTTCTTAAGATGAGAAAACGGGAAAGGAGAATACAAGAAGAAGAGAAAACGTTGACGTTTGCATTTGGGCAAAAATATTTTCAAATACTACAAGGCTTTCTGAAGAAAAAAAAATTCTGAAATTCGGGAATGCGAAGAAAGCTGAAAAATATCTTTGAGAGGGTATGAGGTCAAACAAGGAAAAAAAATTGCGAAAAACGGAAGAATCTTGACTTAATGAATTTGTCCGGACGGAAGTGATTATTTATCTAGTTCCTGCTTGAAGAAGATAATAAGATGCTGCAAAAAATTGCGCCGTACTTTCTCTGACGGTGACAGCAGGGACTTTCTCCAACTTTAGTATCCTAGCAACCCCCTGTTCTTCTGTCCTAACATTGATCCGCTTAAAGCTTTCCTATTTTTCGAAAAACTCGATTTCAACGCAGTGCTAGCTTACAATAATGGACTTGGAGTGAAGGGAAAGAAGAGTTATGGGAAGGAAGCTGAGCATGGACCCATAAGCATAACATTATCGCCTTGAAAAATGGGGCAAAAGGGCACAGAGTCAGCTTACTTTCACCAGACTTTCTCTGGAAATGACGCCTCATCTCCCGACAGATCCTTTCCCATGCAATACAAGATTATTACTTTAAAAATTAATTCGAAAAATTGCTTTTTAAGCGGCCTATTTTTGTAAAGCAAAGCTTTTCAGAAAAGAAGTATTAAGTCTCGTCTTAAAGAGAAAGTTTAGAGAGCTATTACTTCTTTTGATCAACAACTTAATTTTAGTGTAATAAATTAACGAACCAGAGAAAATCACATTTTCAAGAGGATCGGACCAGCTTACCTTAATTTTATTCCCAGAAATGTTTTAGGGAAGTTTCCCTTTTGAATATCTCTCGGCTGCTTTATCAGGAGGTAAAAAAAAGTTTGTTACTGGTAAACATCTTAATTAATACTAATTTGCAACTACAAAAAATATATACTTTTTTTTAATTTCTTGAGGGAAAGTTGCTCCAGAATTTGAGCGAATATTGAAAAATTGAAGAGGTCTCTCAAGAGAACTTATGAAAATTTCTTGGCATCTTTTATTGAATTTTTTTTAGCAAGCTTCCATTACTGTCAGTTTGCAAAATTAAAGAATTTTTTGAAGGATGGTTTGAAAACTTTGTCTAATTAAGTTAACAAGCTTAAATTAATATGTTTGTAGATTATTAGTTTTCCAGATGGGTTCGCAAACTTTTTAGCAGGTATCGCCTTTATTATTAACGTTAAATCTACGGTGAATTGCTACTTTCCAAACTTTTTTCTTTTCAACTTTATGTGTATAAAGACGGAGGAACTCATCTACCTTCTGCGAAGCCCTTAAAACTCAAAGGGCTTTCTAAATTGTTTCCTTCGCACACTCAATCATCTTCTAAATTCCCAACTTGTCTTGTGGAAAGTTGGAGCTCTCGTATATTCTATCATGGAGAACGGAATTTCCATTACTAAACCTTCTATGAAACTCATCAAAAAGCATTATTTACCTGAAGGCTTTATTGAAAGAGGCTTTTCCTATTATCAAATTTAAAAGATTCCCTGGCGAGATTGAGAGAAAGTGGAAGTGAAAGCAAAAACTCTCGAGTTTCTCTCCTTCTCCAAAAATATTTGATACTCTCAAGACTCCATTTTATATACAATTTGAGCTGGAAATTGGTTAAATGGATTAAATTTTTGAGGGAAAAGAGATTCCCTGGAGAAACAAAAGGGAAAGTGAAAGTTGTGTAAGCAAATCACCTTTTTAACTGAAGTCGTCGTCTCAAGGGCTCAAGGGAATTTAATTTATTGTTTCCAATAATAGAGAAGTTTTGGGAAGAGAATTGAAAAAGCGGTCCTTTCTCCTTTCAAAATTTCTTCAAAATAGGACAAAATATTTGAATCTTTGAAATGTTCTTTGACTTCTTCGACGTGTTCCCGGGAAAAGTAGTTTCCCTTCCCTGCTGACTTTCTTCGACTTTCTCCTGTCAAAATTTAAGATAGACTCCATCAAAGGCCATTATAATGAGTGAAGGCCCCCTGCCAAATGCCAAAAGAAATTGAATAAGTAGAAATGAGACATTCCGACGACTTGAAATTATATATTTTATTTAGAAATGTCGCTCTCTCCTGCTCTTCCCTAAGGCTCATCTATAGGGAGCCCTTTTTTTTTTTACCAAAGTGCCCTTCTCAAGGAAAATGTTTTCTGAAATAAGAGCCTTTACGAAAAGAGGAAGACTAAACCTGTCTTGTATTGATTTTCAGGAGACTTTCTCTCTGCCAGATGAGACTTATTGGAATGCTTCCTCAAGATGCTTTCCCTGGCGTTTCTCCCGCTAAATGTTCATATGTGTCCCCTTTGGATAAATTGCTTAGCTGTTTTCATTATAGGAAAAATGTTGAAGGGACTTATTTTGAGGACATGATCCCAGGGATAAGACACGGGCAGATCTAGTAGGATAAGGATAAGGAACATGAAAAAAAACGTTGTAGGGTTAGTCCTTTGTCATTTCGTAGCCGTCCTTCGCGTGCCTCACTTTCTTCCGCTAAGTTCCTTCAAGTGGATGAGGATTTTTTTTTCTCCAAAAGAGACAGGGCTGGAGGTCCTGAGGGGTAATATTTTTTAGAGAATCTCTTCATCTGGTCCCCATTTCGGGGTCTTATTTCAGTAAAAGTAAAGAAAAATTGATATATTTATTTCATGGAGCGGCAATGAACCAGAATGAAAATGTGGTACGACGGCTAGAAAAAATCAGTGCTTGTCTTTGCCCGAGAAATATACTCCAAAAGGATAGGTTCTCTGAGCCAAATTTGGATTTAATTTGTTTCAATAAATAAAGGTTTACGAAAAATAATTTAGTTTAGTAATATTTTACATTTGATCAAAATTCAGCAAACTACCTACTAAATTGTAAAGGAGGATGCTGATAAATAAAAACACTAGAAATTATGAAAGCATTTTTTGAGAAATCCAACACATCCGATATTTTCAAGTAAGTTATGAAATGGAAAATACATTTTTTAAAATAAAATTTTACTCTTTCAAAAATATGAAGCTGACGCATATGTACAAATAACAAATGAAAGTCTGACTGGCCACAACAATTTAACAGCTAAAAGTAAAAGTATGTTTAGGGTTTTTATTTAACACAAATGTTATCCTTTAGTTGTCGCGCAATTTTTTTTGTTCTGATTTCTCCGGTGTTATTTTTTCTGCAAACTAAGCTTTATTTATCTAAAAAAAGGCCTTTGATTTGGAAGTGAAGACCAATTTTGGGATTTCGAAAATGAAGTCTCTAGAGCTAGTCCCTTTGCAATCAGGTCCAGATTGACCTGATTTGGTAGAAAGAGGCCTATCGAAAGTTAATTGCAAAAGTAAATTGTAGTTTTTGGGAACATGAAGATAAATCACGAGGAGTTCGGAGTCAATAAGAAACGGAGAAAGTGCGCCATAAGATCCAAAGCCCACACATGAAACATATTGGCGTTTCTGCGACTCCTGGCAAACACGAACGCATTGGGACCAATAAGAAAACTGACTCCAGATTTGATCATCTCGTTACATAAATTCAGTGAGGCAAAATGAAGCTCGAGGAGACGCATTAGGAAGTGCAGGGAGACATCAGGGAAAATCCCATTGAATTGTTTTTTGGCAACCGACTTTCTCTTTTTTTCTGAGAGAGAAAGCGCCAGGTTTTCAGTTAAAGAAGTTTCTGTTTTGTAGCGTCTCGGATTTCCACTTTTAAGAAAACTTGAAGCTTTCCCTTCCACCCCCGTAGCTTTTGCCACGGGTCAAATAATTGGAAAAGTAAAAGTTAAAACTTTTGGCGCAAAAAAAGAGAAAGTTGACTTTCCCGGTGGTGAAAGTTTTTTTTTTCAAGGGAAGTTTTTCTGTAGAAAATAAAAAATATTCGTAAACAAAATTTTATGAAAAGGTTTTACTGTTAAACTTGAATATTAATTGGGTTTAAAAATTAAAAAAATTTCAATATTTTTTTTCAGGAATCTGCTACGCTGATCCGCCTAGGTGCTTTCTGCTTAGCAATTGTGATCATCTTTCGATTTGTGCTAATAGGCCTCGAACTCCTCCTCGTCAATTCGCTACCTGAGGCGGCGTTTCTCTACGTCTACGGCACACCTGTGATCCCCATTATCTTTACCACAATTGTCTACTTGGTCTACCTCGCAGTTCTGTTCTGCTACCATAATGAACTGAAGCACATTGCAAGTTTGGGTGGGAGCGGAGGGGGGCGGGGGAGTGGACGACTTCGAATTGACTCTCCAATCAACTTCCACAGTCCAAGGCATCTGAGGCAAGCACATCCGGGAGCGGTGGACACGGTCGTGGCATAAGAGCTCTGAACCAATCACCTTCCTTTAAGCCAATAAGGTCCTTAACTCCTCCCTTAACATTATAAATTTTAATGTAATCTTCGACTCGAACAAATTTTAAATATTTCAAGCTCCTGCTATTATTTTGGCCAAAAATGCGCTTGCATTTCGAGAAGAACATGATTTCCTTGTGCTTGATTGTTATAATTTAAGGTGTTTAAAAACGAGCTTCTGTTCGTAAAATTGTAGCAAGAAACGTTTTGCTTTATAATCAAGATTTTTTTTAATTAGGCATCAGTAGAACAAGAGATTTCAGGTAACTGATCTACCGAAATTATGTAAGCTTTAAATATGCTAAAAATGATTTGAAGCTGGAAAATGGCAAAAGTTTTGTTTGTGGAAATGCACACAATTTGAAGCCGGCTGCTCCAGATTTATTTTAAGGGAACAATTCTTTAAGGCTTATTTTATTTTCTCTTGAAGAAAAAGCATAAGCTCTTTTTTATTTTGTTCAGGTTAGGTTTAGGTTCTGAACGAGGTTTTGATTACAGCTAAATATGAGGGAGCTGGAGCTCATTCGTTAGCCGAGAAACAAATTGTTTGTGTTTGCATAAGAGAAAGCAGAGGGAGAGAAAGTTGTTCATTTTGAAGTGTTTAGGTCTGGAGTCTCTTTTGCTAATTAAAGTAACGCTATGATTATGACTATGTCTAAGGGATTAATTACGCTCCTTGAAAATACCGGTCCCGGACTTAATTCTATTTAATTTTAATAGAAGCAAGACCTCTATTTTCCAAACTAAACCCTGGCCTCGTGTACGGCGAGGAGGCATAAGCAAAAGCACATGAAAGACAAAAAGTTAGTGAGGCGTGGTAGGGGTGGGGTTGGAGAAAGTTGCTGGTGAAAGCAGTTTCAATTTCCAGTCTCCACTCCGACGGATGCAGAAGTGATCTCGATGGAATGATCTGGACAAAGTGTCACTGCACTGTAGAAAGTCTAGGCAAAGTGTCAGGAGTAATTTAATCCGGAAGGCACTGGACTGCGTCCCTGAAAAGGGCTCTGTGGACTTGAAGGGTTGATGGAGCGGAGCCTTCGAAGAAAAGGCCTTCGAGATAATCGGAAATAAGTTCAAGACAGGGCCCCTTCTGCGCTGAAAAACGTTACACCCAGCGTCCACTTATAGTGAAAGGCAGCAATTTTATTTAACAATTGTGTTTTGTCGTTTCTTTTTACAGATGCAAGGTCGCTCATCCTTATTTTATTTTGCATGAGCTTATATCATTTTTGAGGTACAGCTGAAGAAATTTCAAAAATTTCATCATACATTTTTTTTTCCAAAATTTACTGTTAGAACTTTAAAAGACTGTAGATTGAAATTGAAAAGCACCAAGTCATTTCATCAAGCTTTTAGTGACTGTATAAAAAAGATTGCGAAGGGCTCTTAGTTCTGGAAGCATATTTCAAATTTTGAAATTTTGAAGCGTTCTTCTTTTTAATGCTTCTTTTATAGCGTCGCGAAGAAAGTGGTCCGTGTAATTTTGTTCATCAGGCAGATTGGAGGGGAAGAAAGATAGGTGACACTTGAGCAATTTGTTATAGGGTTTTTCTAAGGCATCAGCCCCTGACCCTTCAGTCATTAGAAGAGGGCACGATTCACTCTAACGCCAAATTATATAGAGCCCTTGACGAAGGGCCTACTCGAATTAGACTTAAGTGGAGTACGGGGAGTAGGATTTAAGCCGCAGAATCCATCGCCATGGCCAAAATGAGGCTAGAATCCTATTTCAATGCCAAACTAATGACACATACAAAACTGACCATTAAATCACTCCCTGGAGATTCACTTTCACTTTGATGGCACTTTCCACTTTCAGTTTTATTGTAGGGAAAAAAAGTGAGAAACGTGCCAAATTCCGTTTAGGACAAACAACGTTCTCCAGTAATTGAGGTGCCACGAACAGGTGTATAAAAGTGAATTTTCCTATACAACAATTTCAAATCCAATGTTTTTTAGTAATTATGATTTTATAGCATAATTTAAGAAGATGAATTCAAAATTTTTTTAAAAATCTTTTGTCATTTCAGTTTTTTTTCATATTTAATTTTTAGCTTACGAGGTCTGTGCTCGCTTGGAATGTAATGACTTGTAAGGCAACAAGTTGATAAGTTGAGGTGCTAATATTTTATTCCCCTAGGAAGAAATTGTACTATATTTGAATTATTACTAAAACATGTACATACTGTCCTAATTAATTTAAACATAAGTATATATACTAATTATATATTTAAGTAGAACCAACTTATAGATTGACTTTATTCAAAAGATAAATCAATTCGTTATTGTCCAACTTGATTTCGAGGTGCCTCATCCAGTTGAGGGGTCTTTGCCTAAATGCCGAATTTTAAAATATTCAAATTATGATAAAAAAAAACATTTTAAAAAAAGTGTCACTTCTCAAGCCCTATGGAGCACCAACGCCGCAATGCACTTCTAGAATTTTTGAAAAGCCCATTTACAAACTCCTTTTGGGAACAAGACTTTTTGTAAACTTTTTTTCTCTTTTTTGAAAATGGAGACAATCCTTTACTGTAAAGCTTTAAGCACTCTTCAAATCTAGGCAGGCAGGCCGGATGTTTTTGTTATTGTTAAAAAAAGCAGTAGTAGTCGAATTTGTTACTCTTTACCACACTTTTGTAAACATTTTTTGTTTAGAAACAGGGAACAAAAATAAAGACAAGAACAAAGGCCGAATTTACTTCCCACGGAAGAGTCTGATTGAGAAGGGAGAAGCGAAGCGAAAGACAAACAAATTTTTGTACCCCTTTTTTAGGCCAAAGACAATTGAATTTTTAACCACTTTCACCACTTTCTCCCAAGCGTCAAAGTGGTAAGCGGAGGGACTCAAAATCTTGTGAAATTTTGAACAGCTTGCTCAATGTTCTGGAGCATATGCACCAGTGGACACCTTATTCTTGGCCATTAAGCCCGGAATGGAGAAAGTTGCAAAAAGGGCTATAGTTTAAAGCATATAGCCAAGCATAGCTCCCACTTGGAAACAAGGAAGTTCCAAAATTGTTAATTTTAGAACATGCAATTAACTTTCTTTTTGGAAAGTGATCTTAATAGGCTTCTGAGAGTTGCATCATGCCAATGAAAATTTGTTGCAAGGCAATTATTCCAGGTTTGCGGAAATGAGAAAAATAGTTGTAAAGAAATGATAAAAAAAAAGAAGCAATCAGAATCTGTCAACATTTCTTGTCTGGAGGTCTGCCATTGGATCGAGAGGAGATTGCTGGAATGTGCTGGAGAATTCCAGTTTCGGAATATCCAGGGCCTCAGGGCCTGTCATATCGATTTGTGTGCCCAATTTTATCATCATGTCAGTTGTACCGCTGCTTTGGTGA